>CM027869.1:30156848-30379348 GCA_016097605.1 Eucalyptus guilfoylei
AGGGGACCACAGCATATGCGTGAGGGTCCTACGCATTTTCACCTGACCGAGGAGGAAGAATCTCCAAGGCAGCAGCAGAGTCCACAACATCCTCAATCGCGCCATTCTTCTTAGGCTAGACCATAGGAGTCTCAGCAACAACAAGCGGAGGAAGAAATTCTTGAAGATATAGAACCTGTAAGGACTCTTAAGCCTGCATTTACTTTCAAACTCTACTCTGTCTTGAAGGAAGGAGGTTCTGCAATGACCTTTATTGATGAATTTTTGAGAGAAAAGGGGTACCGAAATGAGTCCTATTTCTTAAGAACGATGGAACGTTTGGAAATTGCTCCTGCTGGTTCGGTAGAAAGGGCTTTTGCGAACTTCCCAAGTGATCCACGTTTTGGAGGATTTAGTCAACTAGAAGGAAAAGATGATGATGAGAAGATGTTCACTCATTTTAAGTCTAGAATGGGTGTTGCTACGAACATTCGAGGAAGAAGAGTAAATATGTTTCATTCCGAGGAACATAAGCAAGTTTACTCTACGTTGCTAAAGTGAGGGGTGATGAACCCAAGGAGTGTGGATTTTGATTTTCTCGATTCTCTGAATGTAAAGTTACGGGAGAAATTTACTTTACTTCAACTTGAACGTTTTTGCTCCGAGACAGCCGTAGCTCATCCAGAACTTACCGCGTATTTCTATTCCTATATAAGCTTTTTAGATGCGAATAGATTTTCTTTCAGTGTTAGAGACCAGGATTATGTGGTTGATATGGACACTCTAGCTGATGTGATTGGAGTGGAGAGAGGAATGTTCCAATCAATTAGTGTCTCTATTGGTCATGCCACTATGGAGCTTGTTCGAGATAGAATTGCAAAAGGCCGGATTTCGTACTCGAGGATGAGTGCCTCAAATGTGCTCCATAAGGTTGTGATTAATTGTCTCAGACCCAAATCCACATCAAAGACTGATGTCTCCAATTCTGAAGCAAAGCTGATGTATGCCATCAATGTTGGTCACAAGTTCTTTGTGCCGCACACCATCATGTTTCACATGTATAGGTCATTGGTAAAGGACAAGAGCCAACTTCCCTATGCAGCTCTTGTTACTCGGCTTTCTAGACATCTTAATATTTAGCCTCCGAAAATTCTGTGTGTTCGAACCTGTGATCCAATGGTGGTGGGACTGAAGATGATTTCAAAGACACGTCTGAAGGAGCTAAACAAGGCTTTAGAGAGATTTAAGGAAAAGACCCCTATCAAGACTCGTCAAGACCCTGTGGCTGCAAAACGGAAAGGCAAGGAACCCATGACAGCTCCATCTAAGAAGAGGAGAGCACTCATCTTGCAGGATGAAGAAGATGAGGATGATATCATCATTTCCGCTCTTGCCCTAAAGAACTTACAGCGTCTTGTTCCAGAAACAGAGGATAGAGAGAACCAAGACAGAGAGGAAACAGAGCGGAGGCGTGAAGAGAGGGAATCGATGATGAAAGAAGAAGAAGAAGAAGGAAGAACTACAGAAGAAGAGCAAAGAGGAGAACAAACAGAATGAGAAAGTCATGGTGATTCTCCAGTAGAGGATGAAGGACAAGGTCATCGTGACATTGAAGAAGAGACAGAGCATGAAGAGTATTTCTCTCCACTTGAAGGCACTAAAACAGGGGGAGCTGCTGCTAAAAGAGGTACTTCTTCACTTTCTTTTACCAGTGAAGATGTGAGTCGTTCTCCTACTGATCCAGAAAATGTATATGCCTCTCAATTTCCTGAAGATGGTAACGAGGTTTCATCTCCAAGTCTGGATGTTTATGCTAAAGTTCCATCATCTGCCAACTCTCCACAAATTGATCATGCTGAAGCAAGCACTCAAACTGACAACCCAGCAGACCTTAAAAGATTGCTTGATGTTCTTATGGAGATCAAAGGTCAGATTTATGCTTTGGGATGTGAATTTCAGAACTTGCAAAATGCTACTTAAGCCACTTCAGTTTCATTGCACGACCAAGTTCAAGCCCTTAATCTTCAAGTTCAAGCAACTGCAAAGGGTAAAGAGTTAGCGCAACTGAAGGAGGATCTGAGAAAGATGGAGGAGACTGTCAAGTCTATGGGAGATTTCCAGCTCGTTCGCGTTCCAAAACAATCTTAATCTTATCCAATTTTCTTTTTAGTCTCTACCTTTTTGCTGTTGACAAAAGGGGGGAGAAGTTGGTGCAGATTTATCTTTAATTTTGACCTTTGACTTGATTTTGACTTTATCTTTATTTGGTTGTGACTATTTGGACTGGTTTGGACTATGTTTTGATCTTTGCAGTATCTTAAGCATTGTTGGTAAAGATAGTTGTTTTTACAGGACTAACTCATTTCCTGTGGATGCAGAATCGATACTATCTTTATCCTAATTCACTTATCTTTTATGAGATATCTTTGTTTGCTTGAGTATTGTCTTGCAAGTCAAAAGTATCCAAATCTGCAGGAAAGCTTTGTCATCATCAAAAATGGGGAGATTGTTGGAGAAAAATTCCTTATTTGTTTCGAAGTTGACAAAACGTTTTCTTTAGTCTAGTCTGAAGACTTCCAGACTTTATCGTCAAAGTCTGAAGACCGCCAGACTCAAGATTTAAAGTCTGCCCTCATTAACAGTTTCCAGACCGACGAATAAGACTTATCCAGATGCGAGTATATCTTTAAGGATTTGATTCGTGCGGCTAAAGAAGTTCTCACGGCTGGAGATAGCATCTTGAGATCTATTATTTGTATTCAAGTAATTGAGATATGTTGATTTGCGAAGTATACTTGAAAGGTTCTACTTATGGAAACTTAGATCATGTTTGTATGGGCAAGCAGGATTGGTGGGCTATCATCACATTCCTTAAGTAACTCGAGATCTCCCTAATTGATTCTGTCCAACGGGTAGATTGGAGGAACTCCTTTGGAAGGTGCCAACGGTTATGAAGGCATGAAGGAGTATATAAGGAAGATGCTTTAGTTATTCGAGTGTGTGCAAGATAGATAAATTCCAAAATCTGAAACTCATTGATCATCGACGTCTGAAATTGTTCAACTAAGGGTCACCGTGATTTGTCAGAGTCATCCCACTCCCCCACACCCATCGCTTGATCCGATTCGTAAACGAAGAAACTCAATAGGGGTGGATTAACGCTATTTTATTCTACAAATCGGCAAATTATGCTTTCCCTTGTCTAAGCGTAAATTTTTATGTTGCCCTGTTCTGTAATTCTTTTAGTTACCTAGGAGTTTCCTCCCAGACCTTTCATGTCTTGCGTTGCGCGCCCCCGTATTTCAGGGGGAAGCCCGCTAGGATCCAGGCTGACCCCCCAACCCCCGAGGGGGGTGTGGACGGGTGGGTCAATGGGGGACACCCTTTTGAGTCGGAAGGGACCCAATTTAACCCGGAGTCAGTTTAAGGTCATGACCGGGACCAGCCCTGTTCTGTAATTCTTTTAGTTGGTTTGGGTTGTTATAAAAAGTTTAAGAAGATGGCTAAATTCAGCTTTGTTGGATTCATCATGTCTGCATTTCAGGCCTTGCTCTTAGTTGAGAGTGGGGACTAATGCAGGAGTAATAGAGATATTTTTAAGTAAGTAAAGGTTTCTATATCAAATTTCAAGTCATTAATATAGCAATATCACGATGCAATTGACAAAGTTTGCGGCTACCCTTGAAACTTAAAAAGTGTAAGATAAGACGTGCGGAAGAGAGAATCTTGGAATTTGTCTATATTCCGATATTACATAATGGAGAGTAATATATTTTATTGTATAACTATGTAATATAATCAATCAAGATATGTACAATCGGAAATGTGGAGAGTCACTCACACGTATGCACGATAATGAAAAATATGAAAATATCTTAAATATCTCTTGAAAATATCCTATACATCTCTAGCATTCTCAAGCTTTTGTACGATCTACGAGGCAGGACCCATTGAAAAAAAGAAACATATGTTTCTCTCTCTCTCACGCACAGGAACCATTGAAAAAAAAAAACCGTATGTACGTACTCCGTTAATACGGTTGAATGATATGCTTATAACAGTAGGTCTTCAACAACCGACCAAAAAGAAAAAGAAAGTAGTAGGTCTTCAACCAAGATTTTGCCTTTTTCATCATCAAGTTATGAACCTTATTCTATAAAACAAAAGCTGATAGTTTCGGAAAGGATTATCTGCAATAATAGTATTATTTGAATGTTCAAGCTGCTCGTCAATGTCTCTTTCTCTTCTACGTGCCCGGGATTTTAACGCTGCTAAATATGAGAACTATTTGTTTGTTTTCTCTTCTTTTGTTGTCCCCTTTTGTTCAGTGGTGGGAAAGAGATCATGTGTAATTTTCATGGGCTTGTTTGGTGAATGACTTTGGTTATTGGGTGAGACCCTAAAAGATAAATGTAGTCCTTTTTTCTAGGGTTATGTAATCAGTTCGATTTTACGCAAGAACCGTACCGATTCCAAAAATATGGAGATGTTTGAAACCAATACTGCAATTCCAGGTTCCAGCTCTAGGTTCTAGGTACTTGGACATCAATTAGAGCTTATTTTATGAAGTTGAAAAAAGATGATTTATCTTTTCTTAAATGACTTTAACTTCCTTACTGCTTTATATTTTCATATGTTTTGTATTGATATTTTACTTAGAGTTGTTTTGTTGCTCATTCGATTTTGCTAAAACTGGTATTTGTCTTGATTTTTCAAAAGAATGAAGAAAAAAGGGATAAATGCACTAAAAGTCTTAATTATTATTGCGAAAGTGCAATGAAATTTTAAAATATTTAAAAAGTGCAATTAAATCATATAACTTGTCAAATTTGTGTAATCGAATCCTTCCATTGACATCGTCAATTTGTCTAACGAAAAATGTTAACATGGCATTTTTTTAATTAATTTTCTTTCCTAAGTGGTTTTTTATTATTTTCTTTTCCAAATTTTATTTAAATTGGATTTAAAAACTGAAAAAAGAGTGGTTAAATTTTATTTTTGAAAAAATGGAAAAAAAAAAATGGGAGGGCCTCACTGGTAGGGCATTGCCATAACCACCCATCATTGAAGAGGCCTCCGATGGAGAAAATATTCAATGGTCTGCCCTCGTCAGCCCGAGTGAGGCCTAGTCGGCCCTAGGCAAGGGCTCTAATATCCAAGTCCTCGTTCAATGAAACCGTGCACTCTCGGGTATCAATCCCGTCATTGCCACGTCACTAAGCTCGTCTACGTACCTCAACACCCTGCCATTGCACCACCATCACGCCCGTACCTCACCGCCGCGCCCACACCTCACTGCTCGGCTGCCCATGTTGACCCAAATTTAGGCATCTCTTTCAGTTGAGCTGTCACAAGAATAAATAAAATTGACTCATTAAGACAACGTCCAGCATAGGCTTGGCTGATAATTAAGGGAGATTAACTCCAAAAACAGCCACGTTCTAGTAAATTTTGCAAGATGGCTCCCACCAACGCCCACGTCCACCCCATGCGTCTCTTTTGGGACTGCCATGAAGCCGAGGGAGTTGAACAAGGAATTCCGGAAGACGGTGGAAGCTTAAAGTGCGGTCAAAGTTCAACCATTTCACCATGAGTGGCCAGTTGACCCAAAAACGTGGCAACACAAACTCAAGTTCAGCCCATGCAAGAGGCGGTCTTGGACAGAATATAAAGAAGAAACCAGCCCTTTTCTTCCTTTCCTCTCGCGATCATCTTCGTTCACCAAGGTCCCTCGCAGTCTCGCCATCATCTTCTTCATATTTTCATTCCCTCACCACACCATCACAGTTCCCTCATTCTGCCGTGTAACAACAGTGATTCGACGCTGTCCTACCGCCAGCAACAAGCCTCATTCCGCTCGCGCCGCCCCACCACCCTCAAGCTGCCCCATCAACTCGTCGCAGAGCAACAAACGACTAGCCGAAACCGGACTTTCGAGACCTCACCAAAACCGCGTGGACACTGGCTTTGGACTAGAGGCAAGTGAATTGCTACCCACTTATGCTATGTAGGTTAATTTCCATACGTCGAGGTCAATTTTCTCGAGTTTTAGTCACCTCAATCGAATTTGTGCTTGATTATGTTCATCGATGATTTCGGGATATTCGTGTTGCAAGTAGTTTTAATAATTTAGTACCGTGAGTATATTAATAGGTTCTTAAAATGCTGGTTGCTAAGATTTAAGTGTATTTGAGTTTGAATAACATGGATTGTGGACGGAATCCGGGAATGAAATCATATTGAAATTCGGTTTACTGTGTACAGTAGATTTTGCCAATTTTATTACCATTTCCATGGTACAAATTTGACAGGGCTTTCTTCATAAAAGTTATGCGTTTTAGGTTTTTATACAACATACTTAAATTTCAGATTTTTCGGGCTTTATTTGGAAAATATATTTCAAAAATTGTGCGGGTGCAAAATTGTTTTTATGAGCCGTTTCCCAACCTTTGTTCAGTTTTCATTTTCTACCGCATTTTTTGACAAACAATTTGGACTAGTGTCCTTCATAAAAATTTTAGAGCACATCTTAAATTATAACGTGGAATTTTTTTCATGATTTTTGGGTTCATTTAAATGTCCAAAATGCAATTTCCTAACCCGACTGCAATCTGAATTTGTGCTCTGTTTTGACCTGAACTTCAGAAAATTATTGGGACCCGTATAAGCTAATCTAGACCTCAATTCTTCACGAAAAATCGGAATCTCGTCCACGTTGTGTTAAATTTTGATGATTTTTCAAACGGATTTGCTTGGTAAATGCCCTTGATTTCTACGTATGGACGAGCTGTCTTTTTACATCAGTTCTAGATAAACCTTTGTTTTGCAACCAGTCTTTTGAATTGATACGGGCAACTAAATGTTTGTTTCTTTTCAAGTTTTTGAAGGATAGTTGGTAGTAGATACTGAACTGTTACTATGCATTACTCAGTGGATGGCCTATTTATATTGAGATATTTGAATTGTTGCACCATGGAATGAGTGTGTTATTTGAGAATGCCTTCGATCCTTAAAATGATGATGCTCAAGGTTGTAGAAGGGATGCTTGAGGGGTGTAACACAATTCCCTCCGGTGCCTGGGGGTGTAACACGGTTCCCCATATGACCTCATAATGCCATAGATATAAAATGCATGGAGGGGTAACTGAATTCCTCCAAATGCCTAGAGGTGTAACACGGGCCCCCCGATGTCCTCGTAATGCCGGATGGGTGCAAAATGTCCGGGGGTAACAAGGTTCCCTGGAAGATGGTGATAGTCAATTCACAATAAAGATGATCGATTTCTTTTGCAAATTTCATTCAAGCCTCACTGGGTTACTGTTCTCAAAGAAAATGTTTTCTATTTGCTATCCAGATTTTAAGAAAGATTCTCAAGCAAGTTCATATTATAATGATCTTTTGTCTTTTATATTTAAACATCCCCATATGTGTTGTTATTGACTTCCATGGTATAAATAGGTCAATAGTTTGCTTGCTAAGCTTTGTGTTCACTCATGATTGATCATTATTTTTTAGATCAGTAGCATTTTGGGAAGACCATGCCAAGATTTTGGACGTATTGTGGGAGGAAACAGATTACATAGTACATACATAGTATTCAGGTTGGAATAATGCAGCTATTGGAGCTTTTGGGTGTAGTACGGAGTAGTGTACCTTTTGCTCGTCCTCCAATGTACCTCGATCCCATCGCCCAAAATTTATATAAACAAGAAATGAAAGTGCCTGATTCTATATTTATGCATACATCATTTGAAATTAGTGTGTACTAGGTTGTCGTTACACGTTTTCACATGCTTAAAAATGAAAAGAATTGAATAGTGATGTTAGCCATGACATGCTGGGGATGTCACAAGGGCCGACAACCCTTTATAGGCCTAGGCAAGCCTTGCCCAGAATTGGGCAACACAGACCTCGCTGAGCCCATCGAGGGTGGCTAGCCTAGGCGAGGGCCGGCATTGCCTTCAACCTAGATTTGCGCAAGCCTCACCAACCCCAGGTGAGGCCAGCAATGGTCACAAGCCCCTCTGGAGATAGGTGGCGACGCCCACCGGCGAGGCCTTGCCATTCTTTTGTTCATAATTATATATATATAAGTTTTGACTTTTTTTATTTTTTAAAGCAGAAAATAATATAAAAATGCCATGTAGAAGAGAGAAATTACTTTAAAAATGCCATGTCAATGTTTTCTATTAGACAAATTGATGATGTTAACAAAAGGACTTGATTGAATAAATTTGACATGTTTATGATTTGATTACAATTTTTGAAAGTTTTAAAATTCAAGAATACTTTCGCAACAAATTTTATTGACTTAAAGTGCACTTATCCCAAAAAAAAAAGAGGGGGGGGAAGGGGGGAATCAGTTACCTACCTACCTTGGAACTGATTGTCCCTATTATTTTCCATTGATGATTGCACGTGAATGGTCATTTACTTGAATGCTTCACGACTACTTACCAAAAAAACCCAGAGATTAGATTAGTCAGGGTAAAAGTTCAGGATTTTTCTTAAGTCAAAATCAGGTTGGGTAAAATTAATATGGGATTTTTAATAGTATTAACCCTTTTAATTTTTCATAAATTTTGTGGCGCTCATACTTTGACTTTTAATTGTCAAGAAATAATCGATACTTTTCAAGGAATTTTAAATATTGTTACGTTGAGTCATATGTAATGAGTTATTCATAATTTTGCGAGTCAATTTTTTTATTTTCAAATTTTTGAGAGAAAGGAAAAAAAAATTCACCCCAAACCGGATATTTTCATGTAAAAGTTATTAACCACATGGACAAGTTAACTACCAATTTTTGGTTTTTTTTTTTTTTTTTTTTGCTGGAATTTTATGAGTTATTTTCTTAATTGAAAATAACAAATCACCCTAAAAAAATAGGGAAAAAACCACACAAAAAAAAAATTCACAAACTCTGCCAATTATGACACATTTATCCTAAACTTCTTTTGTGACACCAAAAAATCTCAATCTTATATCTGTGTAACATATCCAACCTTCATTAAGATTATGTCGATGAGCATGGGTAAAAAGCTGCCTACATAAATAATCAGAGTCAAAAGGTGTTGACATGGCATCCACGTAACTTAAATGAAATCAAACAACATCATTTTGACTAGACATCATCTAACAAAACCTTGACAAATGGTAAATATATTACACTAATGTAAGTTTAGAGTTTTTTATGTCACAATAGAAAATTTACAATAAATATGTCATTGTTGGCGTACTATGTGCTTTTTAGGTCACAAAAAAATTCAAGGTAAATTTCTCATGATGAACATAGTCAATGATCTCTTTATGGTTTTTTTTCCCTTTTTCCCAAAAAATTACTAGTCTCAATTTCGCATACATATCTACTTTCTCAAAATTAAAAACTTACAAACCGGGGTGAAAATTAGTTTCGTTAAGGAGTTGACCAAGTCAGAAAAGTTAAAAACCACTTTCGAGGCTTCAGCGGAATGCCTCTGGGGGACAACTTATACACGCCATTTCATCATTTCTGACTTTATTCCAGGTGCAACACATACTGAAATAACTCAACCTCGCCATCTCAAGATGATGAGTTTAACTTATTTATATCAGTCAAATAAAACATTAAATTTAATCAAAAGACACATTCCACCCGAAACTTCTACTTCACGATCAGTTTGGCAACGTATGGTGCTCCGGAAGTTTTTACTGGCTGCGCTATGCCAAGATGCGCCATGAGAAGCCAAACGTGGCTGAGAAGCTCTCCTCCTCTGCTCAGGCTCTCGCAGTGTTCATAGCCTTTGCACTGGCAAGCCGCGTAAATCAGCATCCTCACCCAGACCTTGCTGATTATGTCCCACGCATCGACTGATTTCAACTGTTCAGCGAGATGGCACGCGTCAAACAGCACCGATGTGCTTTTGGCTCCACGCATCTTCCACGCGGGGAGTTCAGTTCTCACTTGGAGCAGAAGCCAGCAGAGGTCGAACAGATCGCGCGACTCCATCGACTCGCGCTCCTTGATGCAGTTGCCAAAACGGGTGGGGACATGTGCCTCTTTCTTGAATAATTTATGCGCCCACTTGATGACGACCGATGAGATGCTGCTGCCTTCATCATTAGACAACATCGCTAGCTCATCGTCGAAGAACTTCCAAGCTTCGACCAAAGTATCTTCGTATCGGAGCACCCCTATTCCTGTTGGCAACACGGAAGGATAGAATACTACAAGATAGAGCATGTACCGAGAGATCAACATACTCATCTCGGAGTTCGTGATGTTTTCCAGCCCAATCGTGTCCGACCCCATCGTGTCACGGTCCTCGTGGTAAAGGAGCTCAGTGGCGATGTGCCAGATGAGGATGTTCTGGTCAAACTCCATATCCACGCTCCAGATCATAAAATCACAGTTTGACCTCTGCATGAGGGTGCGCGTCTCCAGCTTAAGACTCTCCAACCAGCTCAATTGGACGGTCCCTTCCAGATTTCTGACCGTCTCCATCTTGCGAAATTGAACGGTCGATTCCAGGCCTTGGACCGTGTCCCTCATGCGACGGAAGATCAATTTTCGGATCTCATCCTCGAACCGTTTGTATTCGATGTGAAAGTACTTGTTTACTGTCTCTTCCAACTTGGCGGACCTCAGATGGCGGATGATGCTTTTTCTTTTCCTGATGGATGATTTCAAGAGGCTGAACTGGGCCACTTTATTCGACCATCTTGGGCTCGGGCTGTACGGGCGGAGAGCGATGGCAGACAAAATCGCAGATCTCCTGGGCCTCTGAAGTCGCCAGTGGTAAATCCAATCGGAGAAAATAGCTAGAAGAAGCGAGTAAATTTCTAGTAGTATGGCCACACTTATCAGCAAGAAAGTTATGCAGATGTCAACAGCGAGGTAATCCTTCTTATCTTTTAAGGAGAAAAATACCAACACGGCACCCGACACCGATAGGCTGATGGCCCAACGAATGATGCCCCAAGCACGGTTCAGCAACGGCGCCTTGGTGAAGAGCAGATCGTACATGAACCCAAGCTCGATCTCCACTATTCTAAAAGCCCTTAGTGGATCCATGTCAGAGGACATGAATATGCGCCGACTGACGTCCAGATCGACGGAGTGGATGGTCAGGCCCACAAAGAGAAGCTTGAAAATCTTGAACAACTCATAGGCTTTGGCCACAGGATCTTGACCGCTGTTCACCGGGAGATCCTCCGGAGTCGGAATCTGTGTGATTTCCTCGATTCCGACCCCGTATCCCTCGTCATTCTTCAGACTGAACTGCTCCATTTTCCTGGGGTATATGGGACTGACATCGGTGCGCGAAAGCATCGAATCTCGAAGTGCACGTTTGCTAGCCAAGTACAAACACGATGACCTCTCCACATATTTGATGATCCCCACCAGGATCATACCTGCCGCTAATACCGACAGTGTAGATCCCGACAGGGCCATGCTGTAAATGTAAAACGCTAGCCCTATCTGGACGCAAAGCCGTGCCAACTGCCTCAGCCATAGCTCATTGTCCGCCAGGGCATATGCAGTGATCGTGTCAGGCCCGCCCAAGTGGAGAAGAAGGAACGGCGCCCAGAACGCTGTGATCTGGCTCTTCAGATCAATCACCCCCTTGGTTTCCTTGATGTTGGCCAGGCGGTGTGAGAGGACGCCGAGCGTGAGGGTTGCAATGTAGTCGGCCAATAGGTACGTTGTCCAGACCACGACTTGGATCCGGTTCTTGCCAATGGATTTCCTGTTGCTGCCCTGAGACGCAAGGGTCAATTGGAGGACCAAGCTGAGGAGGACCAGCAACCGGGGCTCCCACTCCTTCCATAGTTCACGACTGTTTTGGGGGAGCAGCAAAAGTCCCATTAATGAACTCGAATTGCTGGCACTCGAAAGGCGCAACGATCGGGCGCCGTCTCAAAGAGCGGTCAAATACATATATATGGAGAGGACAAAGCAAGACAGCAGCAATAGCCTTGAATTTACTTCAGCATCATCCTCAGAACTGCCACCATTATATAAGCATTAACTTGCGAAAGGAATCAAATTCAGAAGCACCTATTTACCCAGCATTACAATACAAGGAATAAAAAAGCAGTACGCTTTTTGAAATACCCTCGACACATTACTCATAACACCACTTTTGGATGCATGATCATCAAGCAATCATCTAAATTTGCCCAAGGTGGAAGTAAAGCGACAAAATTAGGTTCCAACATTCGTACTAGCATGAGTATGATCTATTTCAATTGAGAAGGTTGAAATATAAGCTAAGAATTAAAGTTTGGTTTCTCAATAACTGCTTCAGTGAACTTCACCCTAACCACTTTTATTTTGACACTTTGTCCAGCAAACATCACCAGCTTAACACAATTAATGTGGAATATAAATTTCACTTATTTAGCTTGTTATAATAAGTAAAGTCACAAAAAGGTGAAAAGAGGGTATCAAATGCTCACTCCAAATTGAAGCAATTCTGAAGTATCGAGTTGATTGCTTCGATTCCATTGCATAGCATCTTAATTCCTTGAACATGAATCTCCATCTAAATTCGTGAAGAAGTCGTCACTACGATAAACCATCACATGAGAGCACGTATATCTCACAGCACATCATCATCAGCTGATGTGGTTTATGACCACCATGATCACAACATGTCGTCCATGTCTAACCCATTGGCATGTGGTGTGCGACACTCAGCTGAACATTTTTTTCCATCTATATACAATGTTTCATAAAGAAGCATGTACGGACCTGAGCAGGTCCTTAAAAGGCTCTGACCACAGGGAAAGTCCTGGTAGAGGCAGGCAGGGGCCTCGAAAAAGATCCCCTCCCCATTGGTCACCCCGTCCACACCCCCTCTAAGGAGGTTAAGGGGGCCACCTTGGATCCCCGCGACGCCTTCCCCGAGTAACCAATCCCGGGCGTGGTACAGGGACATGAAGAGGAAGCATGTAGTGCATGACGGTTGCCAAATATTTTAATCTTCCACACGCTACTTTGCGAAGGACATGTAGCTGATGCCCTACCTGTAGTTTAACTCAACTAAGCCCTTAACATTCAATTAGGCTAGAAACATGCAATTAAGAATCTACAAAAATCTTAAAGTTTGAGAATCCATAAGCTCAAATTAAAATTTCTTTCCCTTTGTTGAAAAGAAAAGAATCCGTACCACAATTTTTATACGACATTGATTTCGATGCTAAAACCTTTCAAAACTCATTTAAGAATGATAATTTAAGTGACTTTTTTTTTTTGATGACCTGGGAACCCCCGTACAGCCGGCAGCCGGCGAGGTAAACCCGGGGTGACGCTAGCGGAGGACCCATCACCCCGACGTCACACTTAAGATCCCGTGCGGCCAGCAGGATTCGAACTCCTCTTCTCCTCGCAAAGGATCATGGGAGCCTTATCCAACTGGGCCACCGCAGGCGGTGGTATTTTAGTGACTTAATTTATGGAAAAATCAGATGCAACTTACCAAATCCACTTAAATTAACGTTTTTATAAAAGTTTTGGCACTGAAGTAATCGTCCATAAAGTTTTGATAGTATATTGATTCTTTTATCATATTGTTGCGCTGAAATTTTTAAAATCGAAACTTGACAAAACGACATCATAAGCCAAACGCAAAATTACACAGCAAAAATTCTAAATTTGCCACTATTTTCCTTTGTCTTGTTACACTTTTAAAAAGAAAAGGCAGTAAAATCGTGGCATAAAATTTCTCTCGAAACACTTTCATATAAAATTACAAAGATCTATTTATTTTTGTTAAAAAGAAAAGAGGGAAGAAAGTAAAATTCTCACGAAGAACAAGATGGCATGACTTGTAGATCATCACTTTGTGTTGTCATCACTTAAAATGTCAAGGAATATGGACAAGACGAAAGTGGGACGAAATACCAATTTTTGACTTTATATCAGTAGAGTTACTAGAGCATAAGGTGCAACGCTGTTAAAATCAATATAGAGATACGGTGAAACACGAAGTAATTGAAGGCCTAATTGTCAAAGAAATAAATATCAATCGGAGAATATACACTTTCAATTACGTGGCATTGTTTTTTTCATGTTAATCGTGATTGAATCTCTTCTAGAAGATAAATCAGGAATCTTTAAAATGACCGTTGAGTTTTTGCTGATCTATATACTATTCTCTAATTTCTCTACTATTATGTAAAGCAAAAATGATCTAGTAAAGGGATCAAAATCTTCTTTTTTCCTTCCCCAAAAACTATCCTCCATCGATTATTCTGTAAATATTTTACGGACGAGCAAATGCGGGAATTAACAATCCTAGTTTATCTCTAACTTTTTTTTTTATTTCATTATTATTTTTAACATTCGGACATTTTCTATCTTATAAACACTATGAAAAATTGAAAAATCAAATCTCGAGACATTTTGCATTTTCCAAACATGTATATATGCGAGTGTACGATTCTTGCATATTGTGACAAGAACTTTTCATTAATTAATAATTCGCGTGGTTTATGATAAGGCGATTTCACACTCTTTTGAATGTCAATTTTTGTACGCGAGCAATGCATGTGTATTTTTGCTAGTATACAATTAGATAACACACTAGGAAGAGAAGCCAACTTACAGTGTGTCCGGAGCTCTAGATTAATTAAAGACCTCGATTGAAATTGTCAGAAAAATATATTGATTAAGTTCTTAGCAAGAATTAAATCTGTACTTTCATAGTCGTGTTTTCTTTTTCCTTTTCTTATTTTTGGTTCTCTATTTTTATGAGTTTTTAAAACGATGCAAAGTTAATCATTCAGAAAGCTAAAAGCAATAATCAGTAATATCCCCTCTTCTATCTTTATTTAAGCAGCCCCTAATTAGATTAGGATCGATGATGTGTTTGTTGCACTCAAAAAAGGGAAAATTCCAAATAAAAACTCGAAGTGGATTTATTTTTTCAAATAAATGACTAAAAGTGGATTTTGTTTCAAAGAATGACCCAAAGTGAATTTATTGTTTCAAATAAGAACCCGAAGTGACTCAATCAATTTCTAATAAAGACCGAAGCTTGTCATATAGCCAAATATTCACCGACATGTGAGTGTGTGATATTTCTGACGGCTAGAGTTTGGGCAATTTTGTCCCCACAAAATCTGATGCAAAATTGACAAATCCTAAAACCAAAACAAAAGACCCTAGTTTTTCTACGCTCTTCCCTGTTCCCTGTACTCATTCTGAACGAAGTCAAAGACCCAACTTCTCTATTTTTCGAGGCAAGAATTGAAAAGCAACAAGAAAACCAGACGCTTCTACCTTTGTTTGCCAAGACCCAAATTCTCTATTCGGTTTTTATCTGTTCGTGAGTGACAAAGCTTGAGCGGCCCACCTCCCCTTCAATCAAGGTTAGTTTTCCCATCTTCTTAGGATTCACTCGTGTTGAACAGCTAAAATGTAGACGAAGCTCATGTACAAAGATCAACGAGCAGAATGCAACTAAAATTCGGCCACCGTTACTTGCCCGCCGACCATTGCTACTGACGGAAGCGCCTCCTAGAGAGACAACCCCTTGCCGTCGTGGTCACCCAAGCGGTGCACTCGGACAACAAACTTGAAGCTTGTGGACAAAGAAACCCTAGAAAGAAGAGATGATGGTGAACAATAGACTGATGCTCGCAAGCGAGGAGCAACGAGAATTGAGCGAGGAGCAACAATGACCGAGCAACGATTAGTTGACGAGCAACAAAGGAGAAGATAGCAGAAAACGTAAACATCTAAGACTGCGTTTGGCAGTTGGGATAAAATTTAGGATAGGATATGATTTATCTGATCCTACGTTTGGTGCTCGCTCAGGATAGGATAAAGTCGGATATAAGGGGGATATAGACATGATAAAATTATCCCATAGGGGGGTGGGATAAAGGTGGATCGGATTTTTAATGTCTATAATAAGAAAGTTATTTTTCTCGAATAACAAACTTATTAAATTAACAAAATTGAAATTATATTTTAATATAAATAATATTTGAATTCTAATTTAAGAAATTAAAAAAATAAAACTTTATTTTTGATTAATCTTATTTTAATTTATATATTCAACTTTAATTATATCTTATAATAAACATTCAATCTATAAATGAAATATTTATATTTATTATATATTTTAGGTATTTTTGTATTTTATGTATGTTAGTACAGTTTACTATTTGATAAAATTTTATTAAAGAATGATGAAAGGGAAAAAAAGAAATAATAAAGAAAATAATATAAAAAAGGAAAAATAAAATTAAAATAAATTAAGGAATAGTGTTACGAGAGATTTTCACCATCTCCGTTTATGAACATTTAGGTTCATTTATAATGATATGCCGTTTATATATAAAAAAAAAAATGTACATGATATGATGTGAACATATCCAACTTTCATACTGTAATTCATTAAACAATTGATAGGATATAAAAAAATCCCAGGATTTCATATCCTATCCTATCCAATCCTATCCCGATTAGAAATCCGGACGACCAAACGTAGCCTAAATGAATAAGCTAAACTTAATTCATTTGGAATTTTCCTCTCTTTTTTTTTTTTTTTTTTTTTTTTTTTTGCCAATCACAAATTTCGGATAAAATTACCCCATTTTAATCACCGGAAAGTGTCCGCCAGCGAGCTGAGGTCCTTAATTGAGATTAAGTTGGCTACTTTAGATTCTTATTTGAAATAAAGTCCACTTCGAGTTATTATTTGATATAGTTGGTCCACTTCATATCCTTATTTGAGAAAATGAGTCCATTTCGGGTTCTTATTTGGAATTTTCCCCTCAAAAAATTAATTGTCTTCATAAACAAGAAATTTATACTTATTGTCTTGATTCTCATGGAACTTGTGATTACTATGAGGATCATGTTCTTTTTCTTTTTTTTTTTTTTTTTTTTGGGGGGGGGGGGGATTGTCGAAATTAAAAGGATTATGTTATCAAGTGCTTTGAGCCAACTTGTCGAGCATCTTTAATAAAAATATTTTAATTCTGAAAGGCACTAATTATAGCATATTAGAGGAATACACAATCAATCCTAAACCTATCGTACATATGTCAATTTAGTTCTAACTTTATAATTTTGTCAATTTAGTTATGAACCTTCGCAAAATTTTAATATAATCATTTTGATCATTTTTTGCCAAAAATTACTAATGTGACAGCTAGTCATCGTCAATCGTCTAATATAGCGATATTTAGTAAAAATTGACTCAAATGACTATATTGGAATTTTTCACAAAAGTTTAAAATTAAATTGACAAAATTATAAAATTTAGAACTAAATTGGCATCCGTATAATAAGTTTATAATTAATGGGACAATTTCTCCTTTTAGTGTTTAACAAGATTTCTAAAGCACTTGTTGACAAAATTCATATTGTAAAGTTTTACATTAAGATGAATACTGCGAATGAAAACAATATCAACACTTCATGGTTTGGATACGAAATAAAAACTCCCCGAAAAATCCACGATAAGAAAGACTTTCCCCACATGTTAGAAAAGTCGACACCATCACCAATTTATTTGTTTATCCTTTGTCGCTTAATGCTTTAATCATAATCTGGCTACACAAAATATTAATTACCGCATAATTTGTTGAAATTAAGAATATATGTATTTTCTGACAAATTTGAATTCTCTTTTTCTCGGAAAAACTGAACTCTTTCTGCCTCGAAGTCTTGGATCGATTTGTACCGTTTTCCTTTTTTTCATTGGCTAAAAGATATCTAGCCTCGATCAAGTTGGGATAAGCGTGCACGTCTTTCATCGAGGGTCCATTTACATTCACATACTCTTGGAAAGTTATAAACATACCAGCTAAGAATTGTTTCTAAAAATCATAGCGTAGAATTATTTGTGATTTGTCCTAATTGCTATATAATTGAATGATCCATAAAAATAAAAATAAAAAGACCTTTTTATGTTTAAGTAGTTTGTTCTATTTCTCCAACTAGCAATTCATTTGTTCCCAAACCAATCCATTGACTGTCGATGATCTGATTGTTACATTTTTAAAATATTTATTCTAAGTAGTGATATAACCCATGCAACCCATAGGATTTTTCCTTAAGCATTACGTTTAGATTAATTATCAACTATCTTCAAACTTTTACTTAATTAATTAGGTTATAAACACATGCATCATCAATTATATTTCTCATTATCTCTTACTCGGCACAAAAAAAAATCAAATATCGAAATTGCATGTCCCCAAAAAGTTTCCCCCGCTCTTCAAAAAATATTCTCCATTGCAATGTAAATACATACATAACAACTTAATATGAATAGTTACGATACATACGGCAAAAAGAAAAGAATGGATAAGATTATTCATTGCATAAACAAGGAAGAATAGTTCAAGACTCATTAATTAAAGTTCTTAATATGTAGGCCTCATCAATTACCAAATTCAAGCACTTCTTGAAGGCATTCTAAAGACTCGTTTCATCATACATGCCATAATTAGGGCACGAGTTTACCACAATCAAATCATATGCTACATTGAAATGAAGAAAATTCAAAAAAAACAAAAAACAAAAAAAGGCCCAAGCAACCTAGCGATTGTTTCCAATATCAAGAATATCTAAAAAAGTCAAGATCCGTTATTACCTTATCAAGATATGTAATAACTTGGTATCCTGTGAGATCCAAGATGATACCAATAAACAATTTAATCTTTTATTTCCTAAAAAGTGTGGACTGGGTATTTCTTCACTCCCTCTCTCTACGCTATAAAAGTTAATTGGGATTTAGAGAAATTCTGGAAATAACTCTCAAGAACGTTGACGAAGCCATTGAAAAAGAAGGTGAGTTCCTTCTTCGGTGAATTCTATAGCGACAGCAGCAGTTGTTTCTTTATTGCTTCCTTTGCTTCTTAATCTGTTTATGGCACTTAATTAATTGATTGTGTGTCTTGGTTAGGATTTGTAAACGGTGATTATACTCTTCTTAATCATTCCCTTTTTCCCACTCTCTTCTCCATAAAAGAAAGGTCGACTATCCATTAATATGCCGCTGAATTTCCCGATTATCCATTAATATGCCGCTGAATTTCCTTCTCACTATCGTTGTCTGTTTTTCATTGATAAATTTGACACTTGCCCAAATATGACAGTTTCTTGTGTCTTTACTTGTGGGGATGCACTTTTTCCCCCCAATTTTGGTTAACGCTGTTTGTTTCTATTTTGTTGTAAAGTTTACACGGGGAAAGAAGGTAAAATTCAAGAAAAATCGAAGATTCTCCAACATGGGTCGTGGCAAATTGGCTTTAGAGCTGATCCCCAAAGAGAAAGCGCGAAGGATCACCTACGAGAAGAGAAAGAAGGGCTTGATGAAGAAGGCCCAAGAGTTCACCACCTTGTGCGGCGTCGACACGTGCATGGTCATCTACGGCCCGGCGGGGTCCACCGCCACCACCGCGCCTGAGGTATGGCCTGCGAGTCCGGAGAAGGTCAAGCTTGTCGTTGAGCGGTACAGGAGTGAAGGCGCCGACCGCCGTGCCAAGAGGACGATTGGTCTCCCTGAGTTCTTTGCTAACCGGAAGAGGAAGGTCGATGCCGAGCTCGCCAAGGCACGGCTAGCGAACTGGGAGGCCAAGTACCCGGTCTCGGAGGCGTTGATCGAGGGCTTCTCCGAGGAGGACCTGAGGAGGCTCTTGGGCTCTCTAGGGCACAAGCTCGAGGTGGCCAAGGGAAGGCTGGCCGTGATGAAGGAGGACGCAATGAGGAGATCATCCAGCCATGTGTACGATCATCACATACATGCGAACGATCATGTGTATCATCATCATCACATGCAGGGCATGTTTCAGGACCATATCATGCCTGTCCCATTGAAGGAGCCACCAACTGATGTAAAACCACATCTTGACTTGCCATATCATATGCAGCAGCAGCAGCAGCAACAACCCCTGTTCGAACCAGACTGTCTCAATTCTTCAATCCCGATACCGAGTGAGTGGTGGGCGCAGAAGAACCAATATCTGAACCACATCCCGCCCGTGCCAAGCGGCTGCGGCGGCACTGCACTCGTCAACAACTTCCACCACTCTGTCAGCTTTCCCCCAATGCAGAACTACCAGTTTGTCCCTCTGGAAGGGATGATGCTCTCCGAGGTGTCGGCATACGGCCCCATCACAGGGAACATGTCGCTGGGAGGCACTGCCTCGAGCTCTGCGGCGTGCTACAACAACATGCAGTTGGTCCAGCAAGCCCCGCCACCCGTGCCCCTCTCGGTGATGCAGGGCGATCCAATCCCGACCCAGATGAAGCAGGCTTCTACGCAGTTTCATGAATATCGCTGATCCTTTAAGGAAGAAGAGCATAGGGAGTCAGTTTTTTTAAGCATTATTGCGTGATTTTAACTTTCTTCTACTAGACGGTTGGATTTCTATGTGTTGATGTATCAATCGCTAAGGTTGTTACTATTAGTGGTCAGATTTTTTTTAGCGGAGGCCAGAATAACTTAACAGTGACTAGTGGTGCACAGTTACTCTAATAGTTCTTTCAAAGATTAAATTTGATCAGATGGGCAAGTAGTGCTGTAATTTCTTTTAGGATCGGTCTTACTTCCAAAAAGATGGGAAAAGAAACAAAAAAAAAAAAAATCAAATTTCCCTATTTGCCGTTTGACCGCAAGAATCCGCGCCAGGATTTGAGGAAGTTGTGCTTTATTGAAAAATCACTAAACCTTATTTATTTATTCATTTTTAACAAACGGCATTCAATGTCTTCCTTGTTGCACTAGAATTCTTCATGCGTCCAAAATACTCGAGCGAAAACAACGGAATGGATGCGATAAAATTAGTCGTTCCGTGTCGCACTTCAAGCGAATAATTATTTGGCAGCCATTTAGGGGAAAGAAGGATAGCCACTAGAGTCTATTACAGATAGAGTTAAAATCAAGTACCCCGGTAATCTTTGTGTTTCTTTCTCTTTCGTTTCTTAAATCCTTTTTCCGCACCAAATACCAAAAATCTTCCACAAAGTACAAGCACAGAATTGAGGAATTGGCAACAGGACATCTGTCAGATGATTTGCTTCAGAACCCCAAATTCAGAAACATATAGATAGATATGTAAGGCTTTCAAGGGATATTAGAAAGCCACCATCATGGGTTTTTACATCTCGAAGGGTATATTGTCTTACAACAGAACAAAGATAAGCATAACACGCTCTCACGGAGTAGTCTTCAAGCGACGGAGGTTCCTTATTAGGCTGGCACACGCACCATTACCTAGTACTTGACACCATCCATACACTCGCACTTTCCAAGCTTACGCTCTTTGGAAAATTTGGTCAAAAGCCCACACACGCTCGCACACACCCACACACAGCTTTCACGCACCATAGAAACGCCCACGCTTCCAATTTTTTTTCCTTTTTGTTTACCATGCTCATGATGCAGATCCCGCTTGTTCGCACAGGTCTAGTAAGTTGAGGGTCTGCAGAAAAAACCATCCAATGATGATAAATTATAAATTCGCTTGCATACAGAACCATAGCCAAGAACTAGCTAATTAATGACTATTAGTATGTGCAAAAGAGCATTCGAGATCACAGAACCAATGCATACCTCTGGAACTGAGAGCTCGAGACGAAACTTGGGACCATCATAGTGATGCAAGACTGGCCTAAATGAATCTTCCTCCAATGCTTTGCAGAGTTTCCTAATGCGAATCCTCACCTGTTGAATTCGAGCAGCAAGAAAAGAGAGAATGAGATGCTGCAGCGAAAGCAGCTATCTTCCTAAAATGAGAAGCACATGAGTATGCAAATGGGTAGCGTAAGTCCGACCTGAGCAGGAAACCTTGATTCACCTTTACATTTCTTATCCTCCCATGCAGTGGGGTCGATATTAGAACCTCCAAAGCTTGATGCCTGTCGATTAGAAGGGAACAAGCATTAAAAATGCAACGGTGAGGATGGTCTATATTATCAACCTTTACCCTACCAAAGACTGCAATTTTGGAGAATAAGACTTCTCATTAATATTAGAGACAACGGTAATGCCCACAAAACCAGCAAGTGTCCCATCTACAACAGAAAAATAAACATCCCAGGCACTGCAAAACCAGTGACATTCACCTCCAACACTAATATTTATCTTCTACTATTTTAACTGGAAAGGTGCAGCTCAACAAAACAACCAAGAACATTCAGGATTCAAATTATCGGCCATCCAAGAAAGCAGAGACAGTGACATTCATAAAACAAGAATAAATTTGCACAGAAGGCCATCCCACGAACCTCGAAAATACCATGCAACTGATGAGTAGTATAATTATAGAGAAACAGAGGTAAGCCTGGCGTAATTGCCCGCACAGAATCTCTGTATCTTGGTGGTAAACCTGCAAGATGAAAACATAACCGGCAGTTAAACTTGTTTTCTCAAGTAAAAGGTCAATTGGTGTAATAGATAATCTAGTTCAAACTTCATGCACGTATTTATAATGTCCCATAAGAAATTGTAACTTTCAGAAGACACATCGAGCCTTTAAAGAGCCTAGAGTCCAAGACACCCAAATGCCAATCCTAACTGATTCAGAAACTGCAGTGTGCAACTAGTACCTGTCAGCTATGGCTTCCAAATCACGTGAGGACATTTGACTACAATTCCCCAAAATGAACATTGTTACTTGCAACAGTAAGGTCTGGTGAGTCCCATATTGCCAGGCATTTCTCAATTCAAGATCTTTAGGGTCTAGACAAGCACTAAACTCACCGCCCAACTAGCCAGCCTCCAAACTTAATTTCCTCTCCTTCCTACTTTAGTTCGCACAAACTGCCCCCAAAATAGAGCTAATTGTTCAAGAAAAATAAGTCATTTGAATTGCTGTATTACACTCTGTACAAAACTAACAATTGAAAGCAAGAGAAAAAAGGCTTTCCACCACCTCAGCTAATGTAAATTCCAAGCTTTAGAGCATAATCAGGAGAGAAGAACAATTTGTACCAAAAAGCTGACGCTTGAGGTCCTCCTGCATAGTGTCATTGTTGCACACAAAGATGTATCCTCCAAGCACTTCATTTCGAGGGAGAGTTTCTGATGCAGGAAGAGTCTTGAACCTTTTGTCTACTGCATTGTTTGCGCTGCAATTCTCACTGTTGGCAGCAGAGGCAGAAGCGTCCTTGTTAAAGTGATTACTGCTATACTTGTTCAAAGCCATGCTTCCAATACTATTCAGATTGCTTTTCTGGCACACTGCATTTGTCTCATAAATACCATTCCTGAAGCAACTTTTGCTCACATTTTCTGTCATCTTTGACTCCATGTTCAACATATTAAAGTTGAAGCTCTCAAATTTGTTGTCTTCCTGGTAACTGATCTTATCCCTCGGCCTAATTTCCGCTGGACCCTTCAAAATGTCAGTGTTATTCATGCGTTCACTCTTACACATCGTCTGCTCAGCCAATTTGGAAGCAACCATTAGCCACTTGTGATCTTCCGAGACTCTTGATTGTCCACGTAGCTCATCACCCAACTGCCAAAAGCTATGCATGTTTTCCATCTAGCAAACGTAAAGAGATAACATGCGTTACGCTTTAGATTAATGCAGTATCAGGAAAATAAGGAAAAGATATGCTACTTTATTTAGATGGTTAAAGTAAAGAGATGAAGGGGTGACTCCTACTTGGTAAAAGCATGGTGCGGATAGCAAAATTCATTATGCTACAACAACCAAGCATTAAGGAGAATCACACAAATAACTATGAAGACCATGTCAAATCTAACATGCATAAACAGAAAATCAAGCAAGGTTATTTATCAAACAAAAGAACTTGTATGACTAGAGATTTATAAATATTTAAGACAGCGGATAATTAGTTCCTTTCTAATTTTAATCACAGATTGTATGAGGAAAAGTTTAATAATTCCAAAAAGGCTTTTGTACTTTAAGGAAGCACATTCTGCAAAACAAGGCTGGCCAATCACATCACTCAGCTTTCCCTTAAAGAACTGGAAGTAACAAGCGAGTTTAAGGGCAAAGTACATTTCATAAGACTAAGATTTTGAATCATATCCAAAGCCCATTGACCATGAAAAATTATTCTTCGACAAATAAGATGACTTGTGGAACAGTTAATACTTCTATATTCAACAATGAGCAGAACTTGAGAATCATCCCACTAATTTAAAGAAAGAACCTGCTTACATCTTCGTCAATGAATTTTCAGTTATCACGTTTCCAATTGAATTCCCAATTTAGGAAAAACAAAAAATTTGCAAAAGCAAATATATCCTTCAAAGTTTGCCTAAACATTGCTTTATTACTAGGCTTGGGACAACAAACAGACTTGCTATAGCAACTATATCCTTCAGACCTTGCCAAAACATTGCTTTATTACTTGGCTCAGGATAACGAAGAGACTTGCTATCAAGGAGAAATTGGTGAAATGGATGCCACCCTCTACTGTTTGTCTATTATGAGCTAATCCAAATGATATCTTCTTTGAGTGCCCTTTTGCTGTTGAGGTTAGAAAATAGGTCCTTGATTGTGCATGATTGATAGGGTTGTTGAAGATTGACGTTTCTACTTATCTGGGCAATTCAGCATTGTAATGGCAAAACTCTTCCTTCTTTTACATATATGTTAGCCTAGAATGCACTATTACACCATGTTTGGAAAACAAGGAACTCCAAGCTTCATGATACTGATTTTATTCCTAGCTTTGCGGCATCATACACATGGTACGTCTATTGTTGGTTTCAGGCTTAATACTAACAATGATATGCCCAGACAAATTTTGATATGCCAAGGACCTTATGTCAAAATTTCGATTGTCCTGCTTACTAACTCTGATATGTCTTTGGGCATGTTAAAGGGCGTTGTACCATCCACCTACTTAAGTTATTTACAATCAAATTCTTTGAAAATAAAAGTTAATACATCAATAAATAATGGCAACATCATCATCGTCATTCTTAAAGAAAGTACCACTTCAATTGACATAGCACATGCCACATCAGTAACTCGTTGCAAAACAAATTCGGTTTGTATTTTGACATCCGTGCTGGGAAGCAAAGTCAAGAAAAGGAAGAGCTTAAGCGAGGGTACAGTCAGATGAAGGCCGACGAACACCAAAAATGCAAGCAATTTTAGCATATATCCAATCCAGTGCATCTCACTAAATATGTGGGGGCACATGGAGATGAAACCCAATAGAAAAGGATGAAAGGTAAAACTGCATTAGTGCCATGTGCTACCGCAGGATAATATTTAATCTAAGAGGAAGGCTCCATAAAGCTGCAAAGCTGACTCTGCTCTTAACCTTATGCCACCAACATAAAAGGCCTTTAGTACCAAGATGTGCACAAAATAAGTGTAACAGAAATGAGAATCATTGGAGGAATTAATAAGCAGTAAATAATGGCATTATTGCTCTAGCCTGCGCTGTCTGCTGATCTTTAAAAATTGTTGCAACTCACAATACATATTCCCACAAAAAGAAAATGAACATGTCTGAGGAAAATATTCTGTAAAAACATCAATGATGAGATAAAAGAAACTCATGTAAGGCGGCTTGGAGACATGAAATACAATCTTCCATGCTCAAATGAGAGCAGATGGCATTATTTGAGGCACACATCTCAGTAGCAGGGGATAGCTTACAAAGGCACCGACACAAA
Organism: Eucalyptus guilfoylei; assembly: GCA_016097605.1. Classification (NCBI taxonomy): domain Eukaryota; kingdom Viridiplantae; phylum Streptophyta; class Magnoliopsida; order Myrtales; family Myrtaceae; genus Eucalyptus; species Eucalyptus guilfoylei. Next base: position 30,182,447 of record CM027869.1, read on the forward strand.
TTTTCATAGAAGGGTCTTGAGTATCACAATGAAACTAAAGATGCTTCATAACATAATGGCGCAAGAGCTCCACCTTGTGACCCATTTTACAAGAAAAGGTTTTTCATTTCTTTCACCAGTGGGACAATGTTTTGTAACTGCCACGCCGATTCTTTGAAAACTATCTCCGCGTTTAAAGTTCTCTGAGCATCTTTTAAAACTTCCCCCCAGATCTCAAAGGAAGTCTTTATAACTATACAAAACTAGGAATCCTCGTCAGACTGCCAAACTGAATCGGAACAACTTAAGAAATGCCTAGATATCTTTTTTTCCTGGTTAGATGCAATTAAAACAGCTAGTTTTCCCTCTAGCTACTTCTACATAAGCACTCTCTAACCTATATGCTTTAGTAAATCGACTGTACACTCGAAAACTAATGCTTAAGGGTTCAGCAAAGCCCGAAATGAAAGCCGAATTTTTCCCAGGTAGCTCTTAGAATCAGCAGGAACAAGCAATTTGCACAACACATCAAGAATGCAAGAGTCAGAGAATGCAGCAACGCTCTCGAAATCGCATCGGTACCAAAACCGCCTAGCACATTCCCGTCGACCCCAAAAAAAGAGTTTCGACATTCCACATTCCCCAAAAGCATTGTCCAATTCAGTCGCAACCAAACACAAAAAAAATCCCCATTTCTCGGGGCGCAAGCCTCACAATCGAACAGCATTTTCCACAGATCTACACCCCCCAATTGCTCGAAACGGAGACCCCCCAAAACGAACGAACGACCGAGGCGACCGCGAATCTCTCGAGCAGCGAAATGCGCGACCCCCACTCCCGCGACGCGGACCTCACCGAGCTTTCCAAACGGACGAAAAACAAAAGGGAGGGGCCGGGGAAGGGGGAATTGAAGTGGCGGGGCGCGAGTACCTGAGCTCGAGCTGCCCCACTCAAGCTCTGGCGGAGCTTGAGGAGTGAGAAGAGAACCCTAGATTTTGGTGATCTCAGCGAGAGAGGGAGAGAGAGAGGGAGGGAGAGAGAGAGAGAGAGAGAGCTTTGAAATCTGCTTTTGGCTGGGCGTGCCTTGTGAGCCCCGAAAGACACGACAGGGAGAAGAGAAGAGTGGCGGAGTGAAGGTGGGTTGGGTTTCTTCTCTCTCTCTCTCTCTCTCTCTCTCTCTCTCTCAGTGTGTGTTGTTATTTATGGCTCCGTATTCCCCCATAATGCCACTGTTGTTATTTTACTATTAATTTGAATTCATTTTTCCTTTTTTGCTCCTTTTTGTTTTGTTTTGTTTGGCGTTCACCTCTCTTCCTCTTTTCTTCTTTTTTTAAGCTTTACTGATGATGATGATGATGATAATAATTATTGGAGCACAACTACTTCCAGTTATTCAAATTCGAACACGCACAAATTTAATCAATAGAAGCATAGATCGAGTGCTAGTGGCACGTCAAAGCAAATTCTGACATATCTATCAATTATCGGCGATTTATGCCATCAACTTCCAATTACTGCGAAAAGTAAATTGGTTTAGTTAAAAGATGTATAATTATTTTTTCAAAAATTATCAAGCACATCTAATCAAATTCAAATGCAAGGTACCCATTAATTCGGACTCAAGGCAGTCTTTGTCCAATCGGGTGGTGCTGTTGTGGTAATACAAGAAAAACCAATCTTTAATTTGATGATAATTAACCTTTGATTTTTCTCTGCTCGGTGAAATTGATAATTTGTCAAAACTTATCTTTACATTGATAATGCTCATATACACCGATTTTCCAACCATCAGTAAAAATGTGAATAGAACGAGATATATAATTTGTTTGGAATATGATATATTTTTTCCAAAATATATATTTATTTACCGATTTGCCCCATTAATCATTTTCACATGGTGTCTGCCTCACAGCCGGCATTCACCTTCTGCTCGAGTCCCACATTGGATCAGGTGTTTCTCGATCTAGTCAAACAGGCTCTTTTTCTTCTTTTTTTGTCGTTTCGAAATATTTGAACGGGTGATATTTATTATTTCCCGAGTTGGTTGGCAAAAAGTCGGTTCATTCCCGTTGAGTCTTTCTAAGGGCAAGCGAAACGACGACGTCGACATGTCGTTTTGGTCCCCCAGTCTCCAGACCGTACCTCCACCGACAACTTTAACTACAGTCACCCCGACCGGTAGATTCCTGGGGAAGATTCCTCACCTAAAAAATAAAGAGGCATGAAATACGAAATTTCAAAATTTTCTTTTTTTTTTTTTGGTCGGTTTCAAAAATTACTTATTTCGCGAAAAAAGTAATGATTTGAAAAATATTTTCTAAAATTAATTATTTATACTGCTCGAATAATTAATCAATGAAAATATTATTCTTTTCATTTACTTTTATAAATTATAAAAGTAATTATTTTTAAAAACATGCTTTTCAAATCATTTATTTTTTCGCGAAATAAAGGCAAGTATCAACTTTCTTTCTAGGTTTTAACAGTGAAAATAAGCAATTTTTTCCTCCAGGTCATTATAGTCCAACCACAGATATTTGACATAAAATTCATCACATTAATCATGAAGTAATGGCCACAATAGGGCAAATTAAAAAGGATGACGATCGAAGAGTGGAAGAAATTTTTATCAATAGACCACAAGAGAGATCCACCAATTCCAACTGCTCAAACTATTAATCAATAAAAATATTTGTATTATCGACATCAATTTATTTTTAATTATTTTCCCGAACAATGGAAATATCTTTTGATCATTTATTTTTATAAAATATACAAGTAATTACTTATAAAGAAATATTTTTCAAATTGTTTATTTTTTTTAAAAACAAAAAGGAAGTACCACTTTCTTTTTAGGTTTTAACAATGAAAATATGCAATTTTTTCCTCTAGGTCATTATGGTCCAACCACATATATTCAACATAAAATTCATGACATTAATCATGAACTAATGGCCGCATTAGGGCAAATTAAAAAGGATGATGATCGAAGAGGTAGAAGAATTTTTCATCAATAGAATGCAAGAGAGATCCACCAACTCCTCCTATCGAACTTTTACAAAAGATGGTTGTGCATTCGATTGGGTGTATCCCTCTAATCTAATCAATTTAATTCCATGGAAGAAAATTCTTTATTACGATTGAATGGAAAAGTGCCGCGTGCCCCTTTACGTCCTAATTTTTTTCTTCCCTCTTTTTGCTAATTTAGAAAACTCTAAAAACTAACCCGAGGACTTCAAGAGTCGCCAGCTTTCTGATGGTTTGGATGCATTTGATTAGAGGAAAGCTTTTGGGAAAATGCCAAAAAACTTTAAGTTAAAGAAATTTTTTAAAATGTAAATTACGTTTGATAAATTATAATTTGAAAGTCTATTACAAAGTACAGTTGAACAAAATAGTGTTAAAAAAAACTTATATTTAAAAAAAGTTTATGATTAAAAAAAGAGAAAAAAATAGTTAGCTAGCGAAGGGTAGGCGACCGTTGTTGCTCAAAATCTATGGCCAGTGGCCAACATATTAGGTTTCAAGATCTTAGGCAACCGTTGGGGACAACATCTTCTCCTCCATTTTCTTCTCCACCATCTCAATTTCTCTTCTTGAGGACCATGAAGAAGCAGAAGCTCGGCAGTCCTGACGCCGGAGGGCTTCGCCCTCTTCGACTTCCTCGACCGAGACCTGCTCGACTGCAAGTCCTCCCTCATCTGCCACTCCTTCCACATCGACGAGTCCTGCCACCGCAAGTTCCTCCACCCTCTCTGCATTGAGCACCTCCCCACTACCCTAGTGCTGCCGCCCTCAACGTCTCCCTCTACCCTTGCGTCACCGATGCCTCCCTCACTGTCGTCGTCGCCACTCGTGAGAACACCCTCCGCTCCCTTACCCTCCGCGTCACCAATTCTTCACTACTACCAAACTTATCTAAGTCACAACAAACCTAAATGTAGTCATTGTGAACCCAAATTTGGGTCACCTAAGTCACCACGACCCAGATCTGAGTCGTTGTGACCTAGATTTGGGCCCCCGCGACTTGCGGGGGGTCAGCGGCCCCTCATTGCAACTCGCGGAGGTCACTTGATCCTCTGGCAACAATTGCCTAGGTTGTCGTGACCACGCCAATGTCTCTCTAGCCGTTGCCAACCCCTTGTAGTCAAGTACAAACAAGCCGGCCACCCTCAATTGAGAAGATGAATAGCGTCACATGACAAGGGCAAAAACGAAAAAACAAAAAGTTCGTGAGGACAATTTTTGGAAAAAAAGAAGAAGAAAAGATTGCATAGTACCGGCATGGGCTTTTTGAGAAAGCTGAAAGCCCAAGATAGCCTAGGACCTCCCTTAGTCTTTCAACCTTATAAATGGCCACTTTTCTCCAATTTTGCCAAATTTTTGCCAAACATCCAATATTTGGCCCAAAGGACTTTGGTGTCCAATTTCTAGATTGTCGTGGGATACATCCCATGCATAGATGAAGGAAGAATCATATGAAATATTGTCACGGAAATTTTCTTATTAAAGAATATTGTTAAAGATATTATTAGATACTATGAATAATATTTAAAATTTTGTTATTCTCTAAGATAACTAATCTTATTTCTCATGCATATTTTTCGAGTATAAATATCATCTTTTAATAATTATAAAGTTAAGTCAATTGTGTAAAGATGTAGTTTTTATTTATATTCTCTCATGAAGATTTTATAATATTTACCCACTGCATTGAGAGAATTTTGCACCGAGAGTTTTGTGTCAAAAGGTCCATAGCTATGACAAATATAAATTTGTTCCTCTCACGTTGAATACATTTTTCCATTAATAATATTTTTAAGGGATTAATACAACGAAAAATTCTAATGATAATTTTACTCTGGTCCTAAGCAAGACCTTAAAAGGTTTTGACCACCGTGAAAGTCCGGGTAGAGGCCGGGATCCGAGTCTCGAAAAATATCCTGGCCCCATTGGTCACCCCCGTCCACAACCCCTTACAGGGTAAGGGGGGCCACCTCGGAGCCCGCGATGCTGGTATCCCCGTAGGCGGGGCAGGTACAGGTGATGAAGAGGCCCGACCATGAAGACTCGGCTGGGGTGGACGAACGGACAAAATTAATTTTTTTATCAATAAAAATCCCAAACTAGTAGACTTATAATAAATTTATCTCAAACTAATAAATATTAAACCGATACATTTGTAACAAATCCATCCTTCATTAATTTCCGTTAAATTAAATTAATACAAACCGAGGTTAAAATCCTAAATTAGTATACACATGTCATCGAAATTAGTAATTTGATGGAAACTAATGGAGGATGAATTTATCATAAATATATTAATTTAAATTTTTTAATTTGAAGTAAATTTGTTATAAGTATACCGATTTGAGTTTTTTTTTTGGTTAATACCCTGAAAAACCCCAAATTGATACACTTATGACAAATTTACCAAAAACTATTTTTTTGACCATAAAAAACCCCAAACTGGTATACTTTTGATAAATTTACCCCAAACCGGTACACTTGTAACAAATTTACCCTCTGTTAGTTTTTGTTAAATTTTACTGTCAAATTATTAAGATAAATGACACGTGACAGTTGACTGATATACCAATTTGGGATTTTACGCTCTGTTTGTTACAATTTACAATTTTTGTGATTTTTTTTTTATTAATATAATTTAGCGGAGGGTATATTTGTCAAAAAAAAATAATTTAGGATAAATCTGTCACATGTACCAGTTTAGGGTTTTTCAGGATATTAACTCTTTTTTTTTATAATAATATTTTTTAAGTGAAGTCAATGTTATCAACAGAAACTTGTGGAATCAGACACAAGCCAGGACTTCCCAGAAACGTCCCCGCCGAGGAACGGAGACAACATCGACTCCCAAAACGACATCGCTCTCGTCACTTAACGGGCTGCTGCAAAGCGACAATCTTTCATCTCCCTCGCGCCCTCTCTCCTAGAGAGCAGAGAGCAGAGAGAGAGAATGGCAGTCCAACCGCCGGTGAAGAATTTCCACGGCGAGCGATGCGGAGCACTGTCTTTCCTGAGCTCGCGCTCGGCGCCGGAACGTGTCGGCGGTCCTAATCGGAGCCGCTTCTGCTCCGTCGTCTCTCTCGCGCCGGCGAGACGCTTCGCAGTCGTGGCTCTCGCAGCGAAGAGAAGCCCCAAGCGCCTCAAGTACGCCACCCCTCGCTTCGCCAAGGTGACACCGTACAGACGCCTCTACCCTGAATTTGTCTTATCGATTGACGTGGGTCTCAGCTCTTTTTGTTTTCTTTCCTGGGTATTACTTGAGAATGAAAGGTTGGTTTAGAATGGATTCTATTCAGAATGTCTATGACATTGCGTTTGCACCGCATGGTTTTATCGTGTGGGTGTAATTCTTGCAGGAGGGCGGGCTGCTGTATGTTGAAGTTGATCCCTTGGGGGGAGACAGTTGGAAATTGGATCCTGTGGTTGATCTTCTGAGAGAAGGAGCTGTTGGGGTGATTCCTACAGATACAACGTATGTTCGCCCTCTCTCTACTTTTAATCCACTCGATGTTGTGTTCTTCCTTTTCGCAATTTTCTGGTAGGAACTTGGTTTCTTTTTGGTACTGGTAAAGACTGTTGTTTTTCTTTTAGTCATTGATACTACTAAATGTGTTGTATCCTCTAATCCTGCTCTTCGTATCTCGCATTAATCAAGCGAATTTTTTGTTGGATAATGTTCGACACTTTCATTGCATAGAATGATAAAGGGACAACCCTCTTTGTGAATTGACTTTCTCAGCAGAATTCAACTATGGTGGACAGTTACCCAATTATCCTTTTAGTTTCGTGCTCAAACTTATGTCCTCATTTTATTTCACTGTCCTTGTTTTTCATCTCTGTAACAGAATTGGAATGCTAAATCTTATTGAGTAGTCTCTTAATGATGCTGCTATTTGGGAAATGACTCTTAGTTACCCTCAGTGGAGCTTTTCTCTCGATTTTAGAATCAGGGCTCTATATCTTCTATATTATTCTGATTTCCAATTAATTTCTCTAGTGTGGTCCTCCAAATTATGACGATTTCTGTTTACTAGTGTAGTCCCAAAGGATTCCTGTTGATAATACGTAGACAGACATGCTATTTCCTTCTGCATGAGGCTCTTTCAGTATTATGTTGTTATTCTAGATTTAAACTAAAAAATTTCTTCCTTTTTCGCATTTGAATATTCTTGCCCACCTTGAAGCGGTTCCTTGACTTGTTCTATGACAATGCGACTGGCTAAGTCCTCTTGTTCTTTTAGAACTTTTGTTGGTTAGAGGTTTTTTTCCGCAATCTTCATAATGGAAAAGCCTATAAATTGGAGTTCTTGTATTGCCTCTGCAATTAAGATGAATGTAAAATGGTGTACAATGACTCTTTCAACCCATCCTTAATAACTAAGCTTTCAAGTAGTGATTACTTGTCCATTTACCGTTTGCATGAGCATGAGGATCCTGTATGCATGAGATAATTAACTATGAAAAGCTTTCTGAATATTTCTTGTATTACTAGATACGCCATAGTTTGCAACTTGAAGAGCCATTCAGCAATTGAAAGACTTAGGAGGTATTGGCATATTCTTGTAAATTAGTTGAAGATCGTCTTAATGTAATTCATTTCCTAGTCATTATAATTTTTTTTTTTTTATGATCATTATGATTGCAGAATCAAAGACATAGCTCCTTCCAAGGTACGGAATATTTGTGGTTCTGTTTTGTCAGTTCAGTATTGCTGAATAATACCATAGGCCTGAGAATATCATGTCACATCCTTGAAGTGGAAAAGTGATAATCTAAGAAAGTCATGCAGATCAGAATCAGTCTTCCATCTAGAACACCTCTGCAGCAAGATCCTTCGATCGTGTCATCTTTTGTGTGATTAATGCTTCTTGCTATCACGTGTGATTGTGCAGCCTCTTAGTATATTGTGTCACTCCTTCCACGACATAGATACATACACAATGGGATTCCCGCGTGGTGATGGTCAAGGACATATGAATATATTTCGAGCTGTGAAACATTGCTTACCTGGTCCTGTAAGTTTCTCACTTTATAATGTTGTTTCTCTTTGAGGAAGCCAAGGTTCATGCTGGTGGCATGTTAAATCAATGTATTTGAAACGATGCAGAAAAGACAGGGGAACCTGAAAACTTGATTGTACATTATCATTTACTTTGCTTTGGCCTGTGGATCTCCCACTTATTTGAAAGAGGAAGTAGCATTGTTTTATTCAGCTTTTTAACCCTTGGTAATAAGTTAAACAGCAAAAATGAATTGACTACCGATCATCAAGTTTCTTTGTTTTGTACATGTTACGGGAATATCACTATGAAATGTAACATTTCTTTTGTATTCTGGATGGTTGCTTGTTGCTGTGGCCTTTGAGATATATGTGACATGAGGATGGTTTTTGATTAACTGCGTTGCAAGTCTTAAGGATGCCCCTGGGGACAACAGATCTGTCAGACATTATAATGTGAAGTTTTCGGTGCCCAATTCTGTTAAGAAATTTCTCATTTTGCAGTATACTTTCATTTTAACTGCAAGCAAAGAGTTGCCAAAGCAATGCACTAGGTATGGGACTACAGCTGCCAAATATGCTCACAGGAAAAGTGTTGGCGTCCGAATTCCTGATGATGCCATATGTCAAGCTATATTAGAGAGGATGGATTCACCCTTAATTTCCACCAGGTTGAATTTTTTGTGTCTGTTCATGTTGTGTATCATGCTATGGATGCCAATCATGTCTATACAAATTAAGAAGTATCCCTTACTGGTTATCCTGCTTTCTAGCGTCAAAGGGCCAAAAGATGATGAGTGGATGATAGATCCAGTTGTCATAGCTGATAGTTATGGACCAGAGGTATGTCTTTGTTCTAGTAAGTTGGATTCGCTGGCCAGTTGAGATTCATTTTTCTTGTTCATCACAAAACTGTGGCACTCTGAACTGAACTTTAGCCACGCCTGTGCAATAAACAAATGTATGAATTTCTGCTAGAGAAACTGTTCTAATATTGACTGTTTTCAGAACAATTACTTGGATGAGGTGCTTCTTCTTATCTTTGATCCGTTGTCCAGCTTGTGGGTTATGAACTAAAGGATTTGAACAGATTGGCTGAAAATGAATAGGTCTGAATTAATTTTTCATGCATCCCCTTTTTACATGTTTGTCCTAAAATCTAGCTATTTAACTCCTTTTACACGGAAATCCTTGAAAATCTGCATTTGGATGCATTATTGTGGTCGTATTTGCTCAGATTGTAGAGAAAGAGACTAATCTCAAATTCTGGTACATCCGTTAGTCATCTATCTGTGGGATCAATAGAAACAAAAATGATGTTTTCTATATTCTTTTTCTTTTGTTCCTTATTGCATGCGTAATCAGGGCCTTGACTTTGTGGTTGATGGAGGCATCAGGGTGGCTGACCCATCTACTGTGGTTGATATGACGGGACGTTACCCGAAAATCCTACGGCAAGGGAAGGTAGGCTGCTATCAGCATCATTTTGGGTCCGTATGTGCATAAATAGTAGCATCATATAAGAGTTTGGAAGGAACTATCTCTTAAGCGATTGCTTGTGTAATATGTTATGATTTACAGCCCGAGGCATCAGGTGACTTACCTTCTCTTTAACCATATGCTGTAGGTTAAATGTTCTGCACAGATGATTTAGTGAAAATGGGTAAATAGTAAGCGTGTTCCTGTTCATAGTGACATCACAATTGACAACAAAGCTTTAGTCGAGCTAGCTAAGAAGAAAGTGACTGTCAGCTGTCACCGCTTTCTGGGTATAGACCAATTCTCTGATGATTGGGTGTTGTGAAATAATTTTAGGGACCTAAATTACCCTGGATGGAGACTGAAGATGATGACGAAGCTGCGAGCAGCGAGAAGGATCTCATTGCTGGCGCTACTTGATCTGTGCATCTTGACCGACGGTCTGTATCGGTCCTAATGCCCACCGGGGCCATCAGGAGTCCTGATCATGTGTAGAGAGGAGGCCTCTATTGTATAGGGAGACCGAAGCAACAAATCTATGATTGCTGGTGTAAGCGAGAAGAAAGACAGCGATTGTAAATATTGTTTAACCACAAACAGCTGTCCTTAAAAGGGTATTTCGATCCTTTGACCTTTTGTCCAAAGCATGCATCTTCGCCGGTGTTCCGGCCATTCATGGAACGCGAGAAGGAGACAGAATCATGCGTGAACAAAGAAGAAATTTCTAGGATTATATTTTATTTCCTTTTCTCTCTCCCCTGCCGACCACCGCGGGTTCTTCTCACTCGCGTCATCCCTTCAGTCAGCAGTAGTTATCTTAGTTCGCCATTGAAGACTCCCCCTCACACTACTCCTCTACCTAATCCACAAGACAATGAATGAAGGAGCTGAGCTGGTTAAGCTTACGTGCACAAATGAAAGAAGCTCAAGGCATAGTCACGCGGCATCAACCATGACGAGCCGAGCACTTCGGTGGATAATATAACCCTTTGATAACACAGTCAGCAATCGATTCTCCACGGCCTGCTGCATTGGCTGAATGTCACATCATGGTAAACCCTTGCCCTAACTAACTACTTGAAAAATCACTCGAAAATTAATTTATTGGATCAAAGGGCAGGTGAGCTCTCCCCATCACGATGTTCCGCATATTGTTTGGCGAAATTAGGGAGTGGGACCGTTTGCGTGGTTGACTTAGCTGTGAAGTTTCATGAGAATTTAACCAAAAAAAAAGAAAAAGGAGATGTCTTGCAATAATAACTTAATTTGATGCTGGGGATGATCGCATTAGGGATCACATTTAAAATGCATGGAATTAGTAAAATTGGCTCATGAGGGGGAAGCAAAACGATGTTTATAAAATTGCCTTGCTAAGTCTATGGAGTGCTCGAAAGTGATTGATTCGTTCTAACTCGCGTGTTGAGAAATTTGTCGGACCAGTTCCAGAGTCTTCCCCGCGTTGCTCTTTATTCAAAAGCTTCATAAATGATGATAGCGCAAGAATATTCTTAGGAGCGCCATTACCACGATGCTTCCTGGCTGGACTTGAGGATCAGTGGAGACCAAGTGCTCGGTTCAAAAGAAGACGGCCATGTTAGGTTGATTTTCGAGGTTTAATTGTTGAAGTTCCAAGTTGCTTTTTAGTACTTTAAGTTTTAATTGTACTAGATAGAAAAGAGCTACTTGGGCGGCGTTAATAGATGAGAAAAATTTAGGCGGCTAGAACTTTCTATGGGAATTCATGATTCATATTTATTTTTTGAAAGCTCAAAAAAAAAATTATTCTGACCAAAACTGTATTGTCCATCAAACGTTCCATGAGTTAAAAGCCTGGAAAATTAACCAAAATTTGCGATCTCATCATTGCTGAAAGCTAAAATTACACCTTATAACGTGGATACCCTAGCATTCGCGAGTTATGTTCGTGTCTATTAGGTAGGTCTATTTCAAAACACTTTAGATGGACGAGCGAAGTGAAACAATGATCGTATACCAAGAATGTCTCTAGTAATACTTATTTAGTCTTCGTAAAATTTTGATTAGTTGACCTCGACTAGGTGCACATGATGGCAAACCGGCCATGATGCCCTTAGCTGTCCATAGGCCATAACAATATAAAACCTTCTATAGCTTTCATTTCCATCTCTCTTCCGATGACCGAATCAGCATATAAAACCGACGAGATAGAGGCTGATGCCATTTGCATATAAATTAAACATCAGAAACGAATTCTTCTAATTCGAATGAGTGGAAAAAAGAAAAAAGAAAAAAACAATACTTAGACTAAATCCGAGTGAACAAGAAGCCCGGAAAGAAGACAAGTGCTTGAAGCAAGGGACTGCGGAAGGCACTTGACTATTCAAACAACATGCCAAGTAATTAAATAAGTATAATTAAATGGCTAAGTGGAGCTTTTTATATATCTCTTTCGGATGCTTAGACCAAGTTCCAAGAGGGCAACTTGTCCATGCATGCACATACGGACACGCCACATCCTTAGCCTCGTTATAAATGTGTGCGAAGAAGTCGCGTTGTTGGGTCCAGAAGAAAACGTTGTAGGGAAAGAAGACAGGAGCTTCTTGCTTCTTTGGGTGGTTGGTGAGGGAAGAATTTTGCAAACTAGAGGGGAAGGACATGGAGAGGCCAATGGCGAGGAAATTAGGACTTTGGTTGGTGATGGTTTTTGCGGCGGCGGCGACGGCGGAGGTGGGCAGAGCGCAACTGACGGAGGGTTTCTATGGCAAGACCTGCCCAAACGTCGAGAGCATCGTGAAGCAGGTGGTAACGACCAAGTTCGGCCAGACCTTCGTCACCATCCCCGGCACGCTCCGCCTCTTCTTCCACGATTGCTTCATCGAGGTGAATCCCTTTTCCTCCATGCATGCATTTCCGATCATGCTGCCTCCTCCTCCTTTTTCAGTTTCATCTGATTAATCACACATACATAACCCTGGCAAGTAGTAGCCTTCCGATCGCAATTCCAAAAACCCTGAATCAATTGCTAATCCATTCGATGAACTCTCATTTCCACAATCTTTCGGATATTCGTCCAGTCTTACACCGTAATATTTTCTCTTTCGGTGTATCTTCATGAATATTTTTCTTTAAGTAAAAGGGGAATTAGAATGTACATCTGGCGAGGTTCTATCCTAACATCGTACAAATTATGTCAATTACATAGAGGAATCATAAGTAACAAGAAGTTGACTTTGGAACACATGTTATACGTTTTCAATCATTTCATGGACAAAATGAGACGTTTCCATCTACCCCAATATTTTCCCGACCAAAAAAAAGAAAAAAACTGCCCCAATATTTTAACGAGCTTTCTCACAGAGCCCCAACCACGCCTTTTGAATTAATTAATCGCAATTTGTCGAAATTAATTGTGACAACAATTTAATTAAGGGAATCAAAATCATTCCAAGTGAAATTGCCAAACAGAGATATTTTTCCAGGGGGCAGGTAAGTGCATAACTAGTTGCACAAGACAATACAAGAACAATTGAAAGAATATGAAATTGAATCACATGGATCAACAATCGCGTTCACATTCACTTGTTATTAAGTCTTGGCGTATGAACAAAACTCTCATATATTTGAGTTAGCACTGACCCTTAAACGGGCATCGTCGTGTTGATTTTCCTTATCTTGGACTTAATTGTGTGATGATTCGTTGGGCTTGGTCACGCATTAAACTAGGAGATATGTAAAAAGATTAGAAACCATAAATCTATTCAGCGAACTTTCTTTTCAGGGTCCAATCTTGTTCATAAGATATGTCCCGGGAGGTATGAATTAGTTCAGGATTACTTTAGATAAGAAACGCCTGATATGAATTTTCATTCAATCACGGTTTCGGCTAGTTAATTTCGATGTTGTTTTTCAGGGATGCGACGCTTCGATTTTGATCTCGTCGCCTAACGGGGATGCTGAGAAAGACGCTCCGGATAATCAGTCTCTAGCCGGAGACGGGTTCGACACTGTTATCAAAGCGAAGCAAGCTGTTGAAGCGAGTTGCCCTGGCGTCGTGTCATGCGCGGACATCTTAGCCATAGCTGCTCGAGACGTAGTTGTCCTGGTAAGCAAGAACCTCCGTGGTCAGTTCACCCTCGCAGATCAATGTCGAGTCAAATGACTGTCATGCTCCAAGTCTTAACGTTTTCTCACTCGTTCAATGTGCATGAAAAATCTCAGGCCGGAGGTCCATCGTTCAACGTCGAGCTCGGCCGTCGCGACGGTCTCATCTCCAAAGCATCTCTAGTAGCCGGGAAGTTACCGGAACCGAACTTCGATCTCGACCAGCTCAACGCGATTTTCTCCCAACACGGCCTCACACAATCCGACATGATCGCCCTCTCGGGCGCTCACACCCTCGGCTTCTCCCACTGCGACCGCTTCGCCAACCGTCTCTACTCGTTCTCCTCATCATCTCCGGTGGACCCGACTCTCAACTCGACCTACGCGGTGCAGCTGATGCAAGAATGCCCCCAGAACGTGGACCCGCAAATAGCAATCAACATGGACCCCGTGACTCCGCGGACGTTCGACAACATGTACTACAAGAATCTGGTCCAAGGCATGGGCCTGTTCACTTCGGACGAGTCGCTCTTCACCGATTCGGCATCCAAGCCTACCGTGCTGAACTTTGCTAACAGCCAAGGCAGCTTCAACCGGGCCTTCGCCGCCGCTATGAGGAAGCTCGGGAGGGTGGACATCAAGACCGGAAGCCAAGGAGAGATACGAAGAGATTGTACAGCTTTCAATTCATGAATTACAGTCATTGCTTGAAGATTTAGACATGGAATCAATAAGCAGTGTGCACTGTGCAGTTCTGAATTATGAAATAAAAAGTACCACCCCATTTGTTTTGCACTGGACTGTTCGAGCAAACCAACTCTCAGAAATTTTTTCGATGTAATAATCGTCATTTTACAACAATAGAAGCCATCAAGGAACTGATACTTAAAACCTTTCATGGAAGCAGATGAAGAAGTAAAAAGGTCATATGCACCACGATGACAACACACAGAACCATTTCTAAATCCATGCCGAACAGATGACAAAGTAAAGAGCAGGGATATAGCACACTTCTCGCAACTCGCAACTCGCAACCTGAGAATCGTACATATAGATCAACCTTCTACGGCACATGTCACTACCAAAACCTCTTTCTAATTAGGCTCACGATACAAGAGCGAGGGAGAGTTCACCTACATTTCTCATAATGCAGCAGCACTTCAAGAAAAGCACGGTCTAATGGCATTTTTATCTTAAAAATTCAGTCTCTTAACATCGCTTCGTAAGGGATGGACACAGCTCTGATCCCATCATATAATTTCAGGTGCGAGATTTTCCATAGAGATGGGCATAAACAATTTTAGTTCGGTAGACAAGGATCATGCTCAAGATCACCGCGATGATGCAGAGTCCTGACATAATCATTGACGTCAGGAAAAAGCATATAGAACCTTCGCATTTCAGCGGTTCATCCACAGCAAGCACGGCTGAAAATATCGACCCCCAGCTTCGCGGATGATGATGGTGAATGTGATGATGCGCTTGCTTCTCTGCTTCATAATCATATATACTACTTGCAATTACACCAGAGAAGATTAGCGAACCCGCAGGGTTAGCCAAAGTAAGGAAGTTGTATAAAGCACCAAATTTCTTCAACCCGAACAACTCCGAGGCCACAGCAGGCATAATCGCCCAGTGGGCCCCATAACCAAGCCCGATCAAGAGGGTACCAATGTACATTGCCCCGGGCCATCCCATGGCGAAGAAAACATGGCCGATAGCCATAATGAATTGAGCCGCAGCCATTGCTGCTGGCCTTGGATAAGCATGATCCCTGTTGGGGCAAAAGAAAACATTGTGATCAATAGTGATGCTAAAACAGAGGTTCTTGGGTAAGAAAATCACCATTGCGGAGGAAAGCAAATAAACTCCTTACTTTACAATGATTTCAGAAAAGTAACCTCCGCCAACACGGCCCAGGAAGTTCCAAATGCTGATCATGGACACAAATACATGCGTATTATCGTACCCCAGAGATTGGCTCATCTGGCCCAGATTATCGATAACTGTCAGTCCAGAACCAGAACCCAGTAGAAGTGAGAAAAAGATAAGCCAAAAGTCTGCCTTAATTAAAGCCTGTGTCAGAGTGAAGTCTTCTCCTCTATGTGGGCCCTTCCTCCTTTTTACTCTCACCGCACCTTCGGCGGCGGCTTGGAACAGTTTCGCCTGCAACTGCGCTATTCGCTTTTGCCTCTCTTGTGCTGGAAGCAGGTCCACCTCCTTTGGCTTTTCATCTTCGACTTCACTGAATATGACCTCATGTCCATCCTGCTCAGATTTGCTTGTTTCTTGTTTCTGTGGCTCAGGCAGAAGAGGTTCTTGAATTGGTGCCCTTGAGTCTAAGAAGAAACTCAATGAAACCGGTACCACTATCGGTAGCAGAAGCAGCACGAATAGAATTGCCGTAAAAATCGTGATCACTGTCCGATTCAAATCAACTAGATCTTCCACGACCATGACCCCCATCAAGTATGCTGCCAATAGAAGGCATATGCTATAGATAAATGTAAAACTGAGTCCATCAGATGGCCGTACTTGCCTATGACCTCCAACTGGTCGGATGATGAACATCAGGGCAATTATGACCATTGCTGGACCAACAGCAATCATGAATATGAGATTCGCATGATCGGGGGAATGGATCATAGCATAAATTTGTGTCAAAATAGCACCACCAAGCCCGGCAAAGCCTTTCAGGATGCCCACAACAGGACCCCGGCTTTTTGGGAAATTTTGCACGCCGGAAACCAGAGCTACCGTATTGAAGTAGGTCTCACCATTGGTTCCAATGAAGATAAGAAGGCACATCTACATAAACCGAAAGGAAAGGAGTTCTGTCAATAAGCACTCTTGACTTTGTCTTGCAAGCATGCCGAGATGCAGGGATACAGGAAATATAGGGTAATAAGTGCAAAGGGACCAGCAGAATACTAAATGGTCTTGAGAGTTGAACTCCAAACAAGCAACTCCTAGAACCCCAACCTTATAATGATGCATAAGAAAGAACTTAAGAGCTCTCTTAGTTTGGGAAATCTAAATTGTTTGTTCCCTCGCAGGAATGAATGCACATCTACAATAATGGCGAAGGAATACTAACCAAATGTCTTGTTTCTTCTCATGATCACAAAATGAAGGGAGAACAACACTAAAAGAACAAACGCATATGATCATGAAGGATTGATACAAAAAATCTTTTTATGCAGTCAAACACAGTTAATCTGCTTAATGGACAATTAATAGGTACTATCATCAAAAAACAACCAGCAACTGCCAGAGGACTAAATCAATTTGACGAGATGCATATGCTGAAATATTCTAACTTGTCACAGATAAAAACAGAGAAATTTGAGATCTGGAGCTCCAAATACTGCCACCCAAGCCATGAACTCAGACTGCCAAATTTCAGCAGAAAATCATCGCTCTCATCAGGTTATGATGCAGCTCCACCATCATCCTGACTAAATCCATCTCCTCAGAAAATTTAATCATTATCACAGAAATAGTTAAGAGAAGTTCTGATCTACATTTCCTAAATCCTACATGAACTTCTACTACCCCAATTAACATCTCAAATGTCGATCAGCATAATAAATAACAGGGATGCGAAAGAACAGATTTCGCCAAGTCCTATACATATGCATCACCAAACACACACGCATAACATAAATCTTATAGCTTCTGTTGCATCGACGATACTCACGGCCCACAAAGGAAGAACTGGAGCTCGGCCGGTGACGATGAGCCAAACCCAACCATACCCAACAAAGTTCTGCAGAGCACCCACGAGCAGAGCACCCCACATGGGCAAGACCTCACACAAGCTCCCAGCCAAGAACCCAACACTGTCCCCGAGATCCTTGGCCACGCCAAGCCTCGCGATTTGCTTCTGATTGTAGCTCAGCGAGCTCTTGATCACCGGCGATATGCTCCCGAACAGGTACCCAATCCCCGCGCACGACTGTATCCACATTGCGGCCACGAACACCAGCCATCTGTTGTTGACCAGCGACCCGAACCTCTCCCCCAATCGACCCATCACCAACCGCCGCCGCGAGCCTCGAGGACGTGGACGACCCTCGATGCCGATTCCGATTCTCGAGATGGGTTCGCGAGATCTTCTGCGGGAGAGGAGAAAAGCCTCGCCTTTTCACCGGGCGACGAGCTCGTGGGGGGTGGTGGGGGGCATTTTATTATGGGGGAAAGAGGAGCCAGGGGGAACGGACAAGGATGATGATGACGACGACGACAAGGGGGGCATTGTCGGCTTTTCAATGACCTTTTTTGTTCTCTCGCTGTAGGCCTAAAATTAGATTCCCTTTGTCGCTCCCGCTCCGGCGTGGCGATCTCGGATCGCCGGTCTCGAAGCTGAACTCGCTGTCGTCCTGTCGCGTGGCGATCCCCCCCACGTATGAAAAAATTCGCACGTTTCGCTGTCGCGCACGGACGACGACGACGCCGCCGAGGAGTGATCATCATGCGATAAGAACCGAAGCGTTCTTCTTCGCGCGGATGTCGACGAGCGAGCGGGGCAGGCGATCGACGTGGAAGCCACATCCCGGCCTCCATCGCCATCCGAGCGACAGAGTGGTGCTTTGCTTCTCGTTAGCGGTTATGCTTGCTTGAAACGAAATTTTTCCCTTTTTAATCCTTTTCTTTTTCCCTTTTTGGGACGATATGTGCAAAAAATTTCTTTGAATTTGAAATTCGTTAACGGAAAGCTAGCCCCTGTGAGGGAGATTGATCACTATTTCCATAAATTGGCAGTAACTTTAATCACAACATAAAATAGGTCTAATACCCTGAAAAAACCTTCAATTTTAGCTTCTATCCCGATTTTATCTTTTATCTCACGAGATAATCTCCAATTTTAAGTCCAGCCCCGATTGTACCATGAACTTTTCTTCTTCTTTTTTTTTTTTTTTTGTCTCATATAAAACTCTTGACTTTAGGGCATATTACAATTCTATCATAAACTTTTTCTGACCTATTAAAAAACCCCCAACTTTAAGTTTTGTCCCAATTTTATCATCAAATTTTAATTTAACCCTAAAAATTTTACTTGAGTAATAAATCTACCCATGTTAATCCACCATCCAAAATTTTTCACTGACAACTAAGAGATGGGAAAATCCTAAGCACGAGCTACTGGAGAATCCTGACCGTGAGAAATGGAACATTCCCAAGCATAAGAGATTTTTTTTTTTTGGTCGAAAGCATAAGAGATTGATGAGTGCAAGATTACTAAAGGCAATTTTGATGAAGATTTAATAGAGAGCAAATTTGAGACTTAAGTAAAAGCTTGTGATATATTATGAAACACCAAAAAAAAAAAAGAGGATAAAATTGATATTGAATCTAAAGTCGATGGTTTTTTATGAGACAAAAAGGTAGAATTGGGATAAGAACTAAAATTGAAGGTTTTTTAGGGTATTAAGCCCATAAAATACAAGCTGCAGTGAAAATAGCTTGTGAATGAAATCAATTTCATTGAAAGTGCCGAAAAGAGTCGAACATACGATCTGATTACAATCCACACCTAAATCTCGAAGCTTGCTCTTTGAAGACTATTTTCATGAACTTGACTAAAATTAGAAATGGAAATTCCTTTAAAATTTCAAGGATGCGTCTTGTATTATGGTAAATAGATGGAGACGAAAAGAAAAAAAAAATCCGAAAGCCGTCATCACCTCTACAAAAAACAAATTTAATAAATTGCACTTTTTAATGCGCGATTTTTTTCCACATTAAATATAATTAATATTTCGAACATCAAGATATTTTGGGGTCGTCAGCCGACACCATTGCTATCCTCTTATTGGCCTTTTGCCCATATTTTTCAAAAAAAGAAAAGATTTCTAGGGCCCAACAATCAAATTTCTATGTGAGATTTTTTTTTAGCAGGCTTGTGGCTCAAATGTGCCATCAGTTTTGGTTAAAGACTCAAATGTCCTCTCACGAAATATGTGTGTGTTTATATACATACATATAATATATATATATATATATATATATCTATATATATACGTGCATATCAAGCATTGGATTTTATATATGGCATATTTTTCTCGTGGATGCTACGGGGGACCGATGGTCAAAAAGTGATGGCTATGTATATATTCTTGTATCTTCGACAAATCCAAGAGGAAAAGGCCTCGTCTCCTTTTAGCAAAATCCAAATCCAATTATAATTTTACTGATTGGAAATGCCATATTCGGCACCTCCCCATCATTTTCAAGCTCAATTGGGGAATAGAAAATCAATTTCTAGCTCCAATAATTTCGGTGATGGGGACGTCAAATTCATTTGCTATCATGCCGGGAGTGGAATAACCACGCATACAGTACGACGGAAAAGGACGTTGAGAAATAATTAACAAAAAATAAAAGGAGAGAGAAAACTAGAAAAGGACAAATTCCTTTTTTTAAGTTCCTACTTCTTTTCCTCTGGAGATAAAAAAAAAAAAGGGCCGAGAAGGGCGACCAATCACAAGAGTTTCTATGCTTACTATTAAATGTCTTATTAAAAATCTTACGAGAGGTTTTTTTTTTTTTTTTTTTTTATGACTCGGAAATCGCCACACAGCCGTGATCAATAACGACGTAAAGCGTAGCGACGATAAGCGCGGGACAAATTCCTTTTTTTTTAGTTCCTACTTCTTTTCCTCTAGAGATTAAAAAAAAAAAAAAGAGCTGAGAAGGGCAACCAATCATAAGAGTTTATATGCTTACTATTAAATGTTTTATTAAAAATCTTACGCCGTACAACCAGCAATGTAAACCCGGGGTGACGCTAGCGCGGGGACCCACCTCCCATGGCGCCGCACTTAAGTCGCACAAATGCGATCGGGGTGACTCGAACCTCCCCCCTACCGGAAGAGGGGGGAACACCGAACCAATGCGTCCACAGCGGGGTACGAGAGTTATACTGTACATCTTTTGGATAGCTCGATGGTTGCGACGATTCTTATTTTATTTCGCGAACCAACACCTATCTAGACTTGCCCTCTCGATATTTCTGTTTCGACTTAATATTTACCGAAGAATCACGATAAATGAGAGGATTAATTTCGGAGTGCGAGTATATTGGCATTCCGCTTATCGTATGTAGATGTACTTAGACATGTGAGACTCCGTATAGTGGAAAGAAAAGGTTGGACGGGACAAATACGCACGTGATGGATTGACGTAATTGCTTCGTTTTGCGACCACACCCTCCCCTTTTTTTGCCTTTTTCCTTTTATTTTACGTTTATGGCTTTTGCTCATGCATGCAAGGCAAAAATAAAGTATTATTTATTGAATTGACAACTGTCACATGACAACTTTTCTTGTCTATATCAACTAAATAAGATATATGTCAATATATCTTAAAGATGGTATTGACATTTCAATGTCGTGTCATAGCTCTCATCTGGCCTCTCTACATTAATTGAATCGAGCATGCAGTCGTGTCGCGATTGAGTCTTGGAGAAAGTAAATGGTCGGATGCCGAGCTCGCACGCGTGACATATACTTGGGCCAAACGTTGAGTTATGGGGATTGCTAAAGCGTGTTTCTTTTTCTTCTTCTTTTTTGGCTTTTTTTTCTTTAATCTCCTACGTTTCTTCCCCTATTGGTAGATGTCAAGTAGACCTATCAAACGGAAATCAAGTTTGGGCTTGATTGAAAATAGTTTGACTCAATCAATATCCAACATATACCTAACTCGACTCATATTGTTTTATATCCAAATTGATAAGAAAATGCGGAATAACTGAGCACAAGATCGATTTAAGATAGAGAAAGTAAAAAGAGAGTCATGGAGATGGGTTGAATCTTGTGAATCTATTTAATGCTTATTTTATTGTTGGTTTTACCATTCTAAACCTATTTATGTCACATTTAGAGCATATAACCCAACCTATCAAATACAAGTTAATAAATGAGTTTTTGGCTCATTTTAACAAGTCTAATCTCAACTTATAGAACGACCACTGATCGGTCAGTGCATGAGGGGTTAAGATGGTTGTTATTAGGTTAATATGTCTAATCTCGAAGGAGAAGTTACTGCAAGGTGAAATGAACCATAGATCTAGATTTTTATTGAAATTTCTATGTAGAGGCAATTTTTCGATAAGTTCGCACTAAAGAAAATTATTGCTCATGAACTGAAATTTCTCAATTTGGGAGACATCCGATCATTTCTTGCATCGATCGATGCAGGTATGACTCGTTCACTTTTTGTAAATTTTTTACAAGTGATGGAACCCAAAATTGAAAGCTCTCAACGAGTCATGAGTAGCCTTTTTGAATACATTCCATCCCCAAACTCTCGAAGCTCGCCCACGAGCTTGGATTAGCATCTACAGCTCCATTTATTTCGTAAAAAATAAATGATTTAAAAAATATTATCCTAAAATTAATCGGTTATATCTCTTATCAAAAAATGAATGAAAAATATCATCATAGACATTAATTATTGACAATAATGAAAATATTTTTCATTAGCTAATTATTTTAAATAATACAAATGATCATTTTTAAGATAATATTTTCAAATCATTCATTTTTTCCAAAACAAAAGAAGCCTACATATTACTATGTTTGATTGAAGATCTTCTTTTCCTAACACAATTCTTCAGATTTTGAACGGACCACGGAGATTGTCTTCACGATCTTGGCTAAATCGGAAATGGAAATTCCTATGAAAATTGAAGGAATCAAATAAAAAATAATTACAATTGTTGATGCACTATTTTTTTTTTCGTGTCAAATAAAACGAATATTCGGAAAATTGAGATATTTTAGGGACGCTGGCCGACACCATTG
The DNA here is from genome assembly GCA_016097605.1 of Eucalyptus guilfoylei. Taxonomy (NCBI): domain Eukaryota; kingdom Viridiplantae; phylum Streptophyta; class Magnoliopsida; order Myrtales; family Myrtaceae; genus Eucalyptus; species Eucalyptus guilfoylei. The sequence goes on from CM027869.1 coordinate 30,204,818, forward strand.
ATATCCTCTTATTATCTTTATGCACGTGTTTTTCAAATTTATTCATGTTTTTTGGGGCCCGACAATCAATTTTCTATGGGCCAATTAACTTTCGTTAAAGATTCAAATGTCCTCTCACAACAATCAATTTCTACGGGCCAATTAATTTTGGTTAAAGACTCAAATGTCCAATTCTATATATATAATTTTATTTTTGGGGATCGTTAGTGGAAAAGTGAGGCAATGTATACGTTCTAGGAGCTTCCCCAAATCCCAAAGGGAACAAGTTCTGATCTCCTTTAAGCAAATCAAAATTTAGTTTAATTTTACTAAATAGAAATTTCATAATCAGCCTCTTCCCATCATTTTCTTAAGCTCAATTGGGAAAAGAATAATTATTTTTTAGCTCCAATAATTTTAGTGAGGGGGGACGTCATAATCAGCCTTTATATAATGGAATAATGTCCCAAATGACAATTAATTGTTATTACGCTGGGAGTGGTATAGTGACTCATGCAACAGAAAAGGACGTTTAGGTAAAAAAAGATGAAGAAGGGGAGAATTAGGAAAGGACAAATTCATTTACTCAATTTTTTTCATCTCGAGAAAAAAGAGGACAAAAGTTTCCCCGCCCATTATAAAAAAAATCTTATCAGAGTTATATAATATTGCCTACTTTTAGCTTGATCGATATGGCGATCCCGATTTTGTCAATACCAATCACTTTTAATGCTCATGAGCTCGAGCCTATGGACTTGCCCCCTAATTATTCTGGTTTTGATTTATGCTTGATAAAGAATCGCAATAAATGAAGGTGTATTGAATTTGAAGTGCAAATATATTAACATTTTCACTTGATGTACACTGAAACACGCAAGACTCTCAAAAGGAAGGGAAAAATCTGAGACGAAACAAATATACACATAATGAATTGATGTAGCATATGATATGCATGCTCATCCCTTTTGCTTTTTTTTTTTTTTTTGGTTCATTACTTTTTGCTCGTGCTCACAAAGCATAGCAAAGCAAAGTATGACTTATGGACTCAACAACTGTTGTTGCGACACAAATTAGATTCGATGTAACATCACACTCCATGACGATTTTCTCCATTGATATATAAATTAAATAAGATATATATATATATATATATATATATATATATATATTTCAAAGATCATAGACACTTTCAAATGCCGTGTGGTAGCTCTCTTTTGTCCTGTCTATATCAATTGAATTCAATGGAATCATGTTGCAAATGTGGCTCTTGGAGAAGCAAATGGTCGCCAGCCAAGCTAGAACACGCGACATAATACTTGGGCCAAAGGTTGAGTCACGTGGGGGTGTTTTCCAATTTATTTATCCGTCTTAATGAATGTCGAGTTATAGGATGACCACTAATTGGTCGGTGCACGTGGGTTTAAAGATGGAAATCGATGGAGATCTAAAATGGGCATGCTTTCCATTTAAACGGGACCGCTGGTTAGTCTTTGTACATCATTAATTCCCAAAAGTTGTGCATTGGTGTTTTTCTCATGAACACTTGGACACCTCATTTTCTTTTTAATCATCAAATCCATATGGCGAACAATTGAGGGTCCCGGACTTCGATTAAGAGTTCATTTGTACAGCGAAATTGGAGACAATTGTTGTTATCGGACTAATGTCTCGGCCAAAAGAATCTCAAAAGAATTGTTATCACGAGATGATATGAACTGTAGATCAAAGTTCGTCAACATTTGAAAAGATTTCTTTGTTTGGAAATCACCATCCACTAGTAGAAGTTCTCATTTGAGAGATGCTCGATCTCTTTGGTATCGATCAATGGAAGCATGACTCGTTGACTTCGTGGAAATTTTCCACAAGCCATGGGACCAAAAATAAAAGCCCTCAACGAGTCATGAATAATCTTTTTGAATAGTTTTGGTACTTTTTCTACCGTCTTAATTGCTTTTTGCCCACCCACGTGAACGCAGGAAACGATGTCTCCAATCGTGGGGCTAAATCGTGCTTCCTCTTTATCTCTGGTTCAAAAAGGGTGAAAGGATAAAAAAAAAGAAGCACTCTCTGTAAATTTCTTCTTGTCTATCACGGCACTCTCGAATCTCGATTGAGGGGACAAACCGGTCACTTTTGTTTTAGAAGTTTCTTAATACTTTTCTTTTGAGATATTCGCACAAATAATTTTTGAATTTTAATCAAATGTGTAATGTGATTCATGAATTTTAAATTTGTTCAATACGATTCTTAAATTTTAGCTTAAATGTGTAATATCATCTCTCACACTTGTATTATTTAGCCTTTCTTTTTTTGGATAAAGGAGTACTTGAGACTCTTTATAAGTGCTTCATTTGAACCCAAACCGGTCGTCTTGTACATGGCACTATGGCAGGTATGTGGTCCGCGGGGCAGCCCGAGAAGCAGATAAATGCCGCGATCGGGAGAGAATGGAAGAACCTTTTTGTTATTTTATTTATATAATTATAGGTCGATCCTTAGCACAAACAGTCGATATGTCCGAGTGGTTAAGGAGACAGACTTGAAATCTGTTGGGCTTCGCCCGCGCAGGTTCGAACCCTGCTGTCGACGCTTTTTCCTCCTCCTCCCTTCGTTCATCTGCGCTTTTTATTTATTCAATTTTTGCCTCGTTTTCTCTCAAATTATTATGCTAAACTTTCGCTTGACAAATTTCGAATTCTTTTTCGAGAAAGCAAACACTAAAGGCACCTTTTGGTACTCTTTCAATAGCATAAGAAACATATATTAAAAAATTTAAAAGTAAATTGAGAAGTAGAAATCGATCGTCATACTATAGCAAAAATTAAGTAGTTTCACCGAGTGCATTTTTTAGGGGATGTGGCTAGTTTGCTTCTTGCCTTTTACCATTCTCTCTTTTTCTTTGACCGATTTTGGTTTGGTACAATGAGAAATTTAAGCGTAAGAAATGATGTTCTGGTTTAAATATATGGACATCCTTTCCCCTTTTCCCGTGACATCATTGTTTTAGTGCTATTTATTTCAAGGATTCTTTTCTTTTTTTATACGTTGTAAACAATTATTTCTTGTTATCATTGTTTATGAACATAACAAAGGAAATTATTGCATTATTTCTTTTCCACCGAGATGAAGATATAAGGTACATGAAATCTCATATTTCATAAGGCATTTGATGCATTAACTATAGGACATGACGATGATACAGGATGCACTAGGAAGTGTGCCAACCAACTATATAGATGAGTGGTTCTCGAGGAGTCAAACAAAAAAGCAACGAGAAGTTATTGCGTGGTTTATATATAATGCAAGTTACTATCATTCGAATCATTAATTAAGTAGATTATACACTGAATTTCATATGATTAGCAGTTTTTTTCGATTAAAATATGATTAGCAGTTTGCTAATATGATTAGCCGTTTGAGTGCCGTTGATCTGCATGATTTAAGGGTCGGGTGATATTTGCTCGTGATCGATATTCATATCATGCCGGCAGTATAATTAACACGGATGATTTCCCAATGGTTTTGGGCCTTACATGGAATTTTTAATTTGCTTGGGTAGGCCGAAAACACTACTCGAGCGAACTTGGATTTAGTCTACCCATTGGGCTCAAAGTCATTACGGTCCTTTTGCTTCCCAGGGGTGAGATAGAATTTCTATTTTATTTTCCCGATTCGAATTTAATCAATCGGAGACGAGCTTTGCAAAGACAAAATAAGCTAGAAGTCTAGAAGTCTAGAAGTCAACCCTCCCACTCCCCATCGTGATGATTGCTCCAAGTTAGGGGTGATAATATTACATCCACGGATTGCATTCATATGTACAACTAATTTATGAAATAAAACAAACGCTACTACAGAAAAAGAAATAAACTTCAATCTTTAAATAGTCTAGTCAACTGCGCCATCAATAAATAATCTAACACTATCACGTTTTCAACCTAGAGTTAATATCACGAAAAATCCTAAATTAATATATCTATAACAAATTTATCTCAAATTAATATTTTAATCATAAAAAATCTTAAACCGATATATACAAATTTATTTTAAAATAATTTTTTATTTATCAAAAACCTTAACGAGTACATTTGTGATATGTTTACTTTTCGTTAGTTTTAGTCAAATTGAATTAATACTACGAAAAATCATGAACTTATGCCTCAGATAAATGGAGAGTAGACCCCTAAACTGTTATATATGATCAAACTCAATAATTTGATCCTAAATTTATCATAAATATACCAAATTATGATTTTTGACTGATTTTTGGTAGCATCAACCCTCAAAGTTGAGCTCACTGGCCCTGCTTTCAACGTTGTATTTTTAACACCTGCCTACTCTTAAAAAAAAAAAAACATAGAAATCAAAGAAGAGCGTACGGTCTGCGCAAGAAGGCCGAAGCGTCTCATCACGGCATCACCTGAAGAAGAAGGCGCACAAAGTCAAAAAGTCTACGGCGACCTCGGACTACGAACCTCCCATCTGAACGCAGCAGAGCCAAGCTTTGCTCCGAAGAAGAGAGAAGAAGAAAAGTCTCGCTAAGCTCACTCCACAAAACCCCAACGAGACTCCATCGTCCTCTCAGTCCCCATCAAGAATCGCCCAACACAGCAAATCCGATCTCTCCATCCCTCGCGTTCATCGACAAGTCGTTTCCTCGGGTCATAAACTGACGGAAAGATGGCCGCGACCCCTGCCCCGCCCGACTTCAAGAACGCCGTCGCCGCGGCCAGGGCGGTTATGTCCGCTGCGGCCTCCGTGACGGCCGCCGTGGTGGTGGTGCAGTCGGCGGTCCACACGATCGTCCCCCGCAGGTTCCGGGGCTTCCTTCTCTCCGGGATCCGGGGCTTCCTGTCTCGCTTCTCCGACGACATGACCATGGTCATCGAGGAGTACGACGGGTTCGTCCAGAACGAGCTCTTCGAGGCGGCCCAGGTCTTCTTGGCCGCCAAGCAATCCCCCTCGACGCGGCGCATCCGGGTCACCAAGCCCAGGAAGGAGAACCAATTTACCCTGGCTATCGACCGGAATCAAGCGGTGGTGGATACGTTCCGAGGGGTCGAGCTCAAGTGGGTGTTCGCGTCGAGGCAGGTCGACTCGGGCCACCGGGTTCATCAGGGCCGGAGCTCGACCGCTCAACACGAAGTTCACTACTTCGTGCTCACCTTTCGCAAGAAGCACAAGGAGATGGTGCTCGATTCCTATCTGCCCTTGGTCATCGGCGAGGCCAAATCCATTAAGCAGGGGAAGAAGACGCTGAAGTTACACACGCCGAGCTTCGGCCGCGTCTACGGCGGTAATTATCCTCGAATATTCAGTTGGAATCGACTGCATAATCTGTAAATATATTTGATTCTGCAATTTGATGTGTGGAAAGGAGTAAAAATACTAAAATTCACAAAACTTTTCAATTCAATCGGACTAGTCAGAAGCATCAGAAAAATCTATATTCAACATTTGAGGTAAAAAAATCCACTAGAACCAGTCCCACACCTTCTTGTCCTCGATTTCTTCAACAGGAAACGGAATTTTGGTATCTGCATCACAGATTTTTTCCTCTACAGGTCCTCTCTCAGATGCGTGGGCCTCGGTGAACCTCGACCACCCAGCGACGTTACAGACGCTGGCCATGGACCTAGAGCTCAAGAAGACGATAGTAGACGATCTCGAGAGGTTCATGAGGAGGAAGGAGTACTACAGGAGAGTCGGTAAGGCGTGGAAAAGAGGGTACTTGCTGTACGGACCCCCTGGCACGGGGAAATCCAGCCTGGTCGCGGCGATGGCCAATTACCTGAACTTCGACATATACGACTTAGAGCTGAGCGGGCTCCGGAGCGACTCGGAGCTCAGGAGGCTGCTCGTTGCCACCGGGAATCAGTCCATATTGGTGGTCGAGGACATCGATTGCACCATTAAGTTGCAGGATAGGACGTCCCAAATCCGAGCGGCGAGCATGAATACCATGCCAATCGGTTATCCGCAAGAAGATCGAGTACCATTTTCTTTTTTTGGCTCTCTTTTTTAGTATAAGGTTTACTTCAATTGTTGCATTCTATGCATGTGATCTGTCCTTGATATTTAACTTACGTTTTTCACTGCAGAATTAATCTTTTCTCATGGAACAGGGAACATTGTCTGGATTCCTCAATTTCACTGACGGGCTTTGGTCGAGCTGCGGCGATGAACGGATCATAGTCTTCACTACGAATCACAAGGAGAAATTAGACCCAGCCTTGCTACGCCCAGGGCGCATGGACATGCACATTCATATGTCCTATTGCACCCCGTGCGGGTTCAGGCTTCTTGCTTCTAATTATCTCAGGATTGATAGCCACGAGCTCTTTGATCAGATTGAGAGTTCGATCACGACAGCTAGAGTCACTCCAGCCGAAGTAGCCGAGCAGTTAATGAAGGGCGATGAACCAGAGGTTGTTCTCCGGGACATGGTTTCCTTCCTCGTTAATCACAAGAGGAAAGAAAATGAAGAAGTCGTTGAGGAGCAAGTTTGTTAGTGCCAATTGATTAGAGAAAATGGAGGGAGTGAAAAGGAGACCGGAAATTGCGAACTAATTGAAATAGAAATAATAAATGTTGACTCTGTTGGTATTTTCTGGTCGATTTTATTCAGACTATATACTAAGATAGACGATATGCGCCAACACTGTAAATATTTCAATTTGATTTACTTGCCTTGCTATGTTTCTTCTGATTTTTATCAGGTTTAGCCAGTTCCACCTGGTTGAAAGGTCGCGACATGTTTTGAAGATCCAACGAAACTTACACCTAAGGCAATATCTAAGAGAACTATCGAGTTTTGACGTGCTAGAGCTTGAATTCCGACATGAAAGATTTACAATGAGATGTGTCGACGTTTCACAGAAACAGTGACTCAGTAACTCAGTATCAACCATTCCATCGAATGATGATGTTTTCATAAATAGCAGTGGACTTCTTTCGTTTTCTTCCTCTGGTATGCAACAATCGTTTCCGTTCCCTTTGGATCCTAGCAGCATCTGAGGGAGACAGCACAGGAGAACTCACATGCCTTAATCTGTCACTGTCAAGATTATGTCCTCTCGTTCCACAATTTCCTTTGCTAGAACCATGATATTGTTTTGCCTTCTATAAGGACGAATCTTCCATGCAAGTAATAATTTTCGGATCCATTCAGCCAGTCTACAGTAGCATCCTCCTACAGGATGTTGGCAGCAGTTTGGGGAGTAAATCTCCTCTCGTCGTTGACCTCGCTGCCAGCACGGTCTCTAATTCTTTCCCAGTTCTTCAGATGGAATCTACTGCTTGGCATCATGTTCAATCTTTTAAGCTCAGCTTCCGAAGCCAAGATGCGCTCCCGCCCACTGCTACTGCTTCCTAAGTTACAATACGTATCGCTCAATCCACTCTGGTGATCGAGGTAAATCATCATCGCTTGGTGCCGTCGCAGCATGTAGAAACATAAGGTAAACTCTTGCCTTAAATCTGATGCCATCATAAATCCACAGTACAGAAATCAGCGAAAACATACATGGAAGATTCAAGATACCCGTTAACTTGTATCCGATGAGGTGATTGCGTAAAGTAGTTTTCTATGAGAAAAGCCAATAATAGAATCAATTTCCCATCATGATTTCACCGGCCTTTGCATGTGCCCTCTATTCGCATGCATCATCCATTAGTTCATTTAGAGGACAATCTAGGCGCACCATCTATATATATATATATATGAATTCCCCTGGCGCATGCCTAATTTCATGCGCAAAGTTACACATAGCGCATCCCCATCAGAAGGCCCATCCCAATCAGTAGTAGAAAAGAGGGACCTGTAGCACCTCTAGAATGTCAAACAAAACGAGAAGTCCACTGTAACCGTATGACATAATCAGAAAAAGGATGGCTACGGAAGGAGAAGGATGAAGGCGAAGACACAGATGACTATCAGCTGCACTCGATGCGCTGAACCGATCACTATGTTCCAGAGGGGAAGCAGCAAGAGGTCACAGAAGAGTGATAGGATTAGGAACCATCATCATCAGTGGAGAAAGTAATCTCTGCTTTCTTCTGCGGATACTTAACTGACAGGATCAACGACAGATTCACAGCCATTTGTACCTAGGGACACCTCTTCCGAGAGACTACTTCCCCTGGACAACGAATTAATCCTACCCTTTTCATCCGGGTGAATCTTGACATACAAAATAGGTTGAGCCATATCCTTGAAGTTCCTTTTGCTATTCTTTCAATAGCACACACCCACAAAACAAATTCACAAATTAAGGAAGAAGATGAAATCGGTTGTTGTACTGTAGAGATAATTAAGGGATTGCGTGCATTTTTTATTAGTGGAGAGAGGGCAGTTAAGTTCTTGCTATTTAGAATTTTATCTTTTTTTCTTTAGCCAATTTCACAGTTTTTTCCCCTCTCTTTAACGGTTAATTGCATTATAGTATTAAAACAACCCCTAGGTGATGGCAAAATGAGAAACTTGCAGTAAGATAAAATGGTGTTTTAGCCTGTACTTAATAGATTTTCTTACCCCTGTTCTCATGACATTATCGTTATGCTGTCACTTATTTTTGAGAATGTTGTGGACAATCTAAACCGATTATTTTCCGTTACCCTTTTCTTTTAACACAACAAAAGGAATTACCGCATTATTTCTTTTGCACTTATCTTGCACATGGAATCTCATTTCGTGCATTAATTTTACGACTTGATTATGATGCATGGGGAAGTGAGCCAACTATCTAGATAGTGATTATTGAGGATTCCAGCACAAAAATGATTGATGAGAAGTTATTATGTGGTCCGCATGTTATGTGAGATCATATTATCCGAATCATTAACTATATGAGTCATATGATAAATCTTACATGAATTTGGCTACATAATCCATGTACCCTGTGATAAATGCCACTCGAATCATTAACTATACGGATCATATGATAAACTTCACATGATCAACAATTTAAATGAACTCAAGAAAGCGAGCACAGCCGGCGGTTCTAATTGAAGTGACTAGCGATGAGGACAGATGAGGTTATTATTTGCTTAACTTTTCTAGGGTTTTTTTAAAGAGCACGGACGAGCTTCGCGAAAGCGAAACAAGCTAAAGAAAAGGTTCCCAGCTTGGCAAAAGGACATTTTCCCTAATAAATAGAGCGAGCTCGGATCAAAGTCTGGAAGTCAAACACTCCTTCTCCATCTTCTACCACGAAATCCATACAATCAACGATTCCATCTCGCGCTTTTCTCCGGCTGATTACCGTCTACCACCAAACTGCTTAGATGACGACCCCGGCTCTGACAGACTTCAAGAACGCCGTCGCGGTGGCCAAGGTGGTACTGTCCGCCGCGGCCTCCCTGACGGCCACAGCTGTGGTGGTGCAGTCCATGGTTCACACGATCATGCCCCGTGAACTCCAGTACTTCCTCTCCTCCAGGATCCGCAGCTTTTTCTCTCGCTTCTCCAAAGAAATGACCGTGGTCGTTGACGAGTATGATGGGTTTGTCCAAAACGAGCTCTTTGAGGCGGCCCAGGTTTTCTTGGCTGCCAAGCAATCCCCTTCGACGACGCGCATCCGAGTGTCCAAGCCCGCCAAAGAGAACCACTTCACTCTGGCTATGGACCGAAATCAAACGCTGGTGGATACATTTCGTGGGGTCGAACTCAAGTGGGATTGCGCGTCGAGACAGGTCAAGTCGGGCTACGAAGTTCATCATGGCCATAGCTCGAGAGTTCAGTACAAAGTTAAGTACTTGGAGCTCACTTTTCACAAGAAACACAAGGAGATCGTGCTCGATTCCTACCTGCCTTTTGTCGTCAGCGAGGCCAAGTCCATGAAGCAGGGGAAGAAGACGCTGAAGCTACACACTCCGAGCTTCGACCGTGTCTATGGCGGTAAGTATCGTTGAACGTCAAGTTTGAATCAAATAAATTATCTGTAAATATGTTTAATTGTGCTATTAAAAGTGTGAAAAGGAGTAAAAATACTAAATTGACAAAACCTTTTAGTTCAGCCGGACAAGTCAGAAGGTACCATGGACATTGTCATTTCCAAAAATAAGCACTTTCAACAGAAAAGTTCATATGCGATATCCTAAAGAACATTAAGGTCAAAATTCACTAGAACCAGTCTTGCATCTTCTTACCTACTATTATTCTGCTCTCAATTTCTTCATCAGAAAACTGAATTTTGCATCTGCATCACAAGTTTTTTCCTCTACAGGTTCTCTCTCAGATGCGTGGGCCTCGGTGAACCTCGACCACCCGGCGACATTCGAGGTGCTGGCCATGGACCTAGAGCTCAAGAAGGCGATCGTGGACGATCTCGAGAGGTTCATGAGGAGGAAGGAGTACTACAGGAGAGTTGGTAAGGCGTGGAAAAGAGGGTACTTATTGTATGGACCCCCCGGCACAGGGAAATCGAGCCTGGTCGCAGCAATGGCCAATTACTTGAACTTCGATATATATGACCTAGAGCTGAGCGGGCTCCGGAGCAACGCCGAGCTCAGAAGGCTGCTTGTTGCCACCACGAATCAGTCCATGTTGGTGGTTGAGGACATCGATTGCACCATTGAGTTGCAAGAAAGTAAGTCCAAATCGCAAGCTGCACGCAAGAATACGATAACTGATTATCTGCGAAAAGATGTATGATTTCTTTTCTTTATGGCTTTCTTTTTTTGGTAGAAGGTTAACTTCGGTTTGTTGCATACCATGCATATGATCTGTCCTTGACATCTAACTTATCTCGTCGCAATGACATTAATTTTTGTCTCACGGAATAGCTGACATTGTCTGGATTCCTCAACTTCATCGATGGGCTTTGGTCAAGCTGTGGCGATGAGCGGATCATAGTTTTCACGACGAACCACAAGGAGAAGTTAGACTCGGCCTTATTGCGCCCAGGGCGCATGGACGTGCACGTTCACATGTCCTATTGCACCCCTTGCGGGTTCAAGCTTCTTACTTCTAATTATCTAGGGATCAACAGCCATGAGCTATTTGACCAAATTGAGAGTTTGATCACTATGGCTAGAGTCACTCCAGCCGAAGTAGCGGAGCAGTTGATGAAGAGCGATGAACCAGAGGTTGCCCTTCGAGACATGGTTTCCTTCCTCGTTAATCACAAGAGGAAAGAAAATGAAGAAGTCGTTGAGGTGAAAATTTGTCAGTGCCAATTCGTTCAAGAAAATGGAGGGAGTGGAAAGGAGAGCGGAAGTTGTGAACTAATTGAAAAATAAATAGTAAGTAACGAATGTGTTCCTGTCAATTTTATTCAAACTTATGTACTAAGAAAGACGATATGCTGCTTTGCATATATTTTAATTTGATTTGCTTACCTTATTATATTTCTTTTGATCGTCATCTAAGTTTGGCCAATTCCACCTGGTTGAAAGGTTGCAACATGCTTTGAAGATTTAATAGATCTTACACATAAGGCAATATTTATTAGAATTATCGATTTTGACGTGCTAGAGCTTGAACTCCAAGATGTATCAACGTTTCCCAGAGACAGTAACTAAGTTATTCAGTATCAACCCCCGAATGATGATTTTTCATAAATAGCATAGCAGGGAACCTCTTTCATTTTCTTCCTCTGGAGGGTTGAGTAGTTAACTTCTTGCTTTTTACAATATTATATTTTTTATTTAGCCAAATGTTATATTTTTTTTATTTGTTTGATTTGGAAAATTTTTTGATATGAAAATAACGCTGTACAAAAGTTATATCACTTATAATGGTATATTTATCCATTGTACTATTATTTATTTTGAGGACACTTTTGACATTCTAAACTTTCTATTTCCATTGTTTCTGAGCACGATAGAAGAAATTACCGCATCATTTCTTTTGCACTTATCTTGCCTATGAAATCTCATTTCGTGCATTAATTATGCAACTTGACCATGATACACCGAGAAGTGAGCCAACCATGAAGATGATGATTATTGAGGATTCTAGCACAAAAAATGATCGACAAGAAGTTATTATATGGTTTACACACTATGCAAGATGTTATTTAAATCATTAACTATATGGATCATATGATGAATTTCGCATGATCAACAATCTACATGAATTTGGCCTACATAGTTTATGTACCATGCGATAAATGTCACTCGAATCATTAATTATATGGATGATGTGATAAATTTCACACTATCAATAATCTAGATGAACTTGGTCTGCATAATTTATGTCCCCTGCGGGACATATATTGATTAATTACTCAAGACACGCGGCGCTTTGGGGATGGTCTCGAGAAAGTGAGCACATAGGGTGGTTTTAATTTAATTGACGAGCGATAAGGACGGATGAGGCCATCGTTCGCTTAACTTTGCTAGGGTTTATTTTAAAGAACACGGATGAGCTTGGCAAAAGCAAAACGAGCTAAAGAAAAGGTTCCCAGCTAGACAAAAGGACCATTTCTCTAATTGAATATAGAGCTCGGATCAAAGTCTAGAAGTCAGACACTCCTCCTACTCCATCTTCTAAACGAAATGCAAAGCTTGATGATCACTCCCAGATGTCCCAGGATCATTTTCAAAGATCGCCGCAGGAATTAATGGCAAAACCGTCATTAGAGATATAGGTCATTCTAAATATTACCAAATTTATGAAATCGATGGCTTGTAAGGATCCCACAATCTCTATAGTTACAAACTACCGATTAAAAAAAAAAAAAATCTAACTCGAAAGTTACTTGCAAACGAACGGCCAATCGAAATATAACGTGCCATGTACATGTGGTTTTGCCTTACATTGAAACACGATCCTCATGTTAGACAATTTCACGAGATCAGTGCATATGCTCTTTATACAAATGCGATCAAGATAAAACTAAAGTTTTCTTTTTTTTCTCTTTTTCTCTGGTTCGAAAGATAAACCTAAGCTCGATGCGCTTCGTCTTAATGGTGTGTTGACATTTGCCACCACCCAAGGAGACGAGAAAAGCGTAAAGGTCGGTCCAGGGAGACCGAAAACATCACGGCATTAGGAAGGGCAAAGTCAAAATCTACGGAGACTTGGACTCTGGACAGTCGATGAAGCAGCTTGGTCAAGAAAGCAACCCCACCAAATTTTCCAATAATTTGTACTTTGGTTGCACTTTGGTGAAGCCTTCCTTAAACATAGATATATATTTTTTTAAGGGATAAGTGTTCCAGAAGCCTTAAAACTTGTTACGAAAATGCATTTCAATCCTAAAACTTGCAAAAAGTAGATTTAAGTTCTAAAACTTGTCAAATTGTTTCAAACGAATCCTAAAATCGACGCCCAAGATTTTTACGTGGCATTTTAAATAAATTTTTAATTTCCACGTGTTTTTTTAATTATTTTTTATTCATTTTTTATAAAAAAAAGTTAGATTTAAAAACTAAAAAATTAAATTTATTCTTATCTTAGGACTTAAATGCACTTTTTGATAAGTTTTAGGACTGAAATGCATCTTCGTGACAAGTTTTAAACTTCTGGAACATTTATCCCTTTTTCTAAACTACAAAAAGACACAAACAAAAATTCGGAATAATTAAAAAAAATTATTATAATTTTTTTAATAAATAAAATTTCGATTTTTTTTTTAAATTTCCGAAAATTCTCAATAAACAAAAACAACCTTTCAATTGATTAAATTTAATAAGATAACTGTATGCGCCGCAAAGTGCTAAGTGCACCTAATAATCGCATAATTATTTGCACACCACACTCGGGTATGGTGGGGTCTAGCCCACATCCAATTATTTCTTTAGATGCATTAAAAAAAAACCTTACACTTATTAATTGGCCCACTTTCTCCCACATTTCCTATATGGGACAAGGAAACATACACTTAGTTTGTTTTACAAACAAACTTCCAACACTACCTACCTTTTGTTGTCGGCAAGGCCAAGTCCACGAAGCAAGGGAAGAAGACGTTGAAGCTACACACTCGGATCTTCGACCGCGTCTACAGCAGTAATTATCGGCAAACATTAAGCTCGAATCAATGAAATTATCCGTAAATATGTTTAATTCTACTATTAGAAGTGTGGATTGACAAAACTTTTTAATTGACCCGGACAAGTGAGAAGGTACCCTAGACATTGTCATTTCCAAAAATAAGCACTTGCTCCAGAAAAGTTCATATGCGATATCCTAAAGAACATTAAGTTCAAACTTCACTAGAACCAGTCTTGCACCTCCTTACCTACCATCATTCTGCTCTCAATTTCTTCGTCGGAAAACTGAATTTTGCATCTGCATCACAATTTTTTTTTCCTCTGCAGGTCCTCTCTCGGATGTATGGGCCTTGGTGAACCTCAACCACCCGGCGACATTCAAGACGCTGGCCATGGACCCACAGCTCAAGAAGACAATCATGGATGATCTTGACAGGTTCATGAGGAGGAAGGAGTACTACAGGAGAGTCGGCAAGGCGTGGAAAAGAGGGTGCTTATTGTACGGACCGCCCGGCATGGGGAAATCGAGCCTGGTTGTGGCAATACCCAAATTACTCGAACTTCAACATATACGACCTGGAGAGTGGGCTTCGGAGCAACGCAGAGCTCAGAAGGCTGCTCATCGCCACCGCAAATCACTCCAGATTGGTTGTCGAGGACATCGATTGCACCTTTGAATTGCAAGATAAGATGTCCGCAACCCAAGTTGCGCACACGAATACGATGTCAATCGATTATCCACGAAAAGAAGTACAAATTTTTTCTTTTCAAATTGTTGCATACTATGCACATGATCTGTCCTTGACAATTAATTTATGCTTGCCACTATAACATAAATTTTTGTCTATTGGAATAGCTGACATTGTCTGGATTCCTTGACTTCATCGACGGCCTTTGGTCGAGCTGTGGCAATGAGCAGATAGTAGTCTTCACGACGAACCACAGGGAGAAGTTTGACTCGGCCCTATTGCACCTAGGGCGCATGGACGTCCACATTCACATGTCCTATTGCACCCTGTGCGGGTTTAGACTTCTTGCTTCTAATTATCTTAGGGTTGATAGTCACGAGCTGTTTGGCTGGATTCAGAGTTTGATCGCAACAGCTAGAGTCACATCGGCTGAAGTAGCCGAGCAGTTAATGAAGAGCGACTAACCGGAGGTCGCTCTCCGGGGCATGATTTCCTTCTTCGTCAATCACGAGAGGAAAGAAAATGAAGAAGCTGCTGAGGAGAAAATTTGTCCGTGCAAAAATGGAGGGAGTGGAAAGGTTGCAACTTACTTGGAAGATCTGATAGATCCAACACAAAGGTAACATTCAAGAGAATTATCGATTTTCACGTTCTAGATTTTTCAATTCCAACATGAAATAAAATTTATGACAAGATGAGTTGACGTTTCACGGAAAATGTAACTAAGTCATTCAAATCAACCATCGAACGATGACGTTTCCATAAATAGCACCGGAGCTCTTTCGTTTTCTTCCTCTGGTAATGCAACAATGATTTCGGTTCCCTTTGGATCTTAGCAGCATCTGAGGGAGACAGCACAGAACTTACATGGCTTAAATCTGTTATCGTCTAGAATATGTCCTCTCATTTCAAGATTTCCTGCCATAGAATAAAATGCTTCACATTATACGGTTTTCACCTTTGAAAGGATGAATCTTCTCTGTAGGTAACCTGTTAGAGATAATTAGGAACTTCATTTAATAATTCTATTGATTCTATGCATCTCTTAAAATTACATTTATAACTCTCTTTGATTGTGCAAATCTCGATTGATAAATGTTATCTTCTATAATGATATCGTAAAGCCTATAAATATGTTAATGTATTTTTTCATTATATACATTGAAATATGTAGAAAATTTCACAAAACTTAATCTTTCTTTCAGATCCATTCAGCCAGTCTATAGCAGCATTCTCATCCAGGAAGTCGACAGCAGTTCCAGAAGTTAATTTCCTCTCGTAGTTGGCCTCGCTGCCAGCACAGTCTCAAATCCTTTCCCAGTTCTTCTTCAGATGGAATCTACTGCTGCTCTATCGGCACCTAGAAATTTTTTTTCCTGGCCTCCCCAGCTCAAGGGACAAGTCAACCGAGGACGACAGAGAGGGCCATCGAGAGAACCTACCACGTGCAGCGATGCTTGGCTTCATGTTCAATCTTTTAAGCTCAGCTTCTGGAGCTAAGATATGCTCCTTTCCACTGCTTTCTAAGTCATAATCCGTAGCGCTCAATCCACTCTGGCGATCAAGGTATATTATCGTTCATTAGTACTGTTGTAGCATGTAGAAACGTACCTTAAAACTATTGCCTTGATTCTGATGCCATCGTTAATCCACAGCACAGAAATCAGCAAAAACATACATGGAAGATTCAAGATGCCCACTAATTTATATCCGATGAGGTGATTGTGTAAATAGTTTTCTACAAGAAAAGCCAATGACAGAATGAATTTTGCATCAAGATTTCTCCGGCTTTTGCATATGCCTTCTATTCACATGCATTATCCATTAGTTCATCCAGAGGTAATTCTAGGCCTACCATCTATATGTGGATGAATTCTCCTGGCGCATGCCTAATCTCACGTGCAAATGTATGTACAGCGCATCCCCATTAGAACACCCATCATTATCAGTACTGGCAAAGAGGGACCTGTAGCACCTCTAGATTGTCTTTTTTTTTTTTTGATCAGTCTTACTCTATTTCTACACTAACTCTCACTCTCAGGGGGTTGGGGTGGGGACGATTTAGTTTCAAGAGTGGGTTTCGACTCCCACGCCCTGCAAGGAAAAGTTCACTGCAACCGTATGACATAATCAGAAAAAGATGACTATGGAAGGAGAATGATGAAGGCAAAGACACAGATGACCATCAGCTGCACTCGGATGCGCTGAACCAATCACTATGGTCCAGAGGAGAAGGCAGAAGCAGTCCCAGAAGAGTGAGAGAAACCATCATCATCAGTGGAGAATGTAATCTCCGCTCTCTCTGCAAATTCTTGATTAACTGAATCTAACAAATTCACAGCCATCTGTACCTGGAGACACCTCTTCCGGAGAGACTATTTCACCTGGACAATGAACCAGTCCTACCCTTATCAACAGGCTGAATCTTGACGTGCATAATAGGTTGAGCCATATTCTTAAAGTTCCTATTGCAATTCTTTCAATAACACAAAAAAAAAAAAAAAAATCACAGATTTAAGGAAGAAGATGAAATTGGTTGTTGTACAGTAGAGATAATTAAGGAATGTCGTGCATTTTTTAGTGGAGAGTGTGGGTAGGTAACTTTGCTTTCTACAATTTTATCTATTTTCTTTAGCCAAATTTCACTTCTTCTTTTTTTCCTCTCTTTAACACTTAATTGCATTATAATATTAGAAGAACGTGAAGATGAGGGCAAACTGAGAAACTTACGGTAAGATAAACTGATGTTTTTTTTTTTGGGTAAAAGGTAAGAGATATATATAGACTTTTGCACCAAAAGCTATACAGTTGTACAGCCGGGGGGGCGCCTGGCACCAGCTCACACTTAGAAGGGAAGAAAATCCAAATGAGTGGAAGGGGGCTGGGGCCAAGGGGGAGAAAAGGGGAGGGGAGAGCTGCGAGAGAGATACATTGCAGAAAAAAAACAGCAACAAAAGAAGGCCAAAACAGCGGCCAACAAAGAAGACAAGGGCAAAGAGCACACAATACTGTGGCCCGCACAAGGAAAAGACATAAAGAGGAGAAGGGCAAGAGAGACACCAAGATGGGAACCCAAGCCGCATCATCAGGAGAGATTCGGGAGAGATCCATCAGAAGCATCAACCAGCAATAGCGATAAGGGCAGCAATGTAGCAAAGGATAGCTGCAACCAACCTTCAGGCCATGGAATAAAAAGAGGGGGGGGGGGGGAGCAGCCAATAGTAAGCATAATCAGTCAAAGATGGAGGGGTGGATGCCCCAGCTTAGGTAGTCTTCTATTACGGGGGTTGTCCGGGACCTTGGGGAATGATAAAGCCCTATCATTGACAGCCTTACGAAGGTGGTCCTTTAAAGCCGGGAGGTAAAATCTTTCATTGCGAAAGATAATGTTATTCCTTACTTTCCAAATGAGATAACACAAAGCACCAAAGGCAAAGCGAGCCAAGGATTGGTGGAAGGTAGCATCAGAAAGGTGTTCAATAACCCATAAAAGATTGTCCTTCCAAGCATGATTCCTCCAAGGTAAGTTACACTTAGCCGCCCAAAAGTATGCAAGGTGATTAGTGATAGAACATTCAAAGAAAAGGTGATCAACCGAGTCCGGCATAGAAAAGCAGAAGGCACAAGAAACATCAGGGATTCTGTCATGAGCAAACAACAATACCTGGGTTGGCAGTCAATTGCGGGAGATTAACCATAGATGAGTTTGATACCGAGGAGGTAAGGAGGGGTTCCATATAAATTTCGACCAGGGGACAACAACACCCCTCGGCCTTAGAAGGCTCCAAGCTAAGGTAGTAGAAAACAATCTTGAGGAATAACCAAGCCATAGAAGATGGTCACTGGCCTCATTGAGGTTTGGAAGGGGGTCATTCCAATTCATTATGGAGGTCACAACAGCAAAAGGTAGGGGAAAGGCAGTTAAAGCAGTAGCTACCGTAGCAAGCCTTGAAATACCCGAGCAATAGATTTCACGGTCAGAGAATAGCTTATAGAGCGGACCACGAGGGTGCCGGTGATCAAACCAGAAAGAGACAGATAGCTCATTACCAACGCGCCATTTAAAATGATGTTGGATCAAATCACGGAGGCCAAGCAACTTCTTCCAAGCCCAAGAGCAACAGGTAGGTCTTGGGACAATCAACTTCTTCCAAGATAAACTGATGTTTTAGCCTGTATTTATTGATATTCCTACCCTTTTTCTTCATGGCACTATCGTTATGGTGTTATCTATTTTGAGGACGTTTTTGACATTCCAAAACGAATTCTTTTCCATTCCATTGTTTTTGGATACAACACAAGGAATTACCACAGTATCTCTTTCGCACTTATCTTGCACATGAAATCTCATTTTGTACATTAATTATACAACTTGACGAGGATACACCGGGAAGTGAGCCAACTATAAAGATAGTGATTATTGAGGATTTCGGCATAGAAATGATCGATGAGAAATTACTATATGATCTTATTTTTTTAATTATTTTATGATCCACAAATCAGGTGAGATGACATGATTTGAATCATTAATTATACGGGTCAAATAATAAATTTCTCACAATTGGCTTGCATAATCTATGTACCATGCGATAAATGCCACTTGCATCATTAATTATATGGGTATATGATAAATTCCACATGATCAACAATCTAAATGAACTCGGTTTGCATGATCTATGTCCCTCCCCCTTAGACATATACCGATTAATTACTCGAGACACGCGGCGCTCCGGGGATGGCCTTGAGAAAGCGAGCACGTACAGTGGTCCTAATTCAATTGACTAGCGATGAGGACGGATGAGGTTATCATTTGCTTAAATTTTTCTAGGGTTTCTTTTAAAGAACACTAACAATCTTTGCGAAATCAAAACGCACTAAAGAAAAGGTTCCCACTTCCTAACTAGACAAAAGAACCATTTCTAAAATAAATAGAGCTCGGATCAAAATCTAGAAGTCTTCGACCAAAAAATAAATAAATAAAAAAAGTCTAGAAGTCAAACACTCCTCCAACTTCTACACGAAATGCAGAGCGTGATGATTACTTCCTGATGTCCCCGGATCATATTCAAAGATTGCCGCGAGAATTAAGGGCAAAACCATCATTAGAGATAGGTCATTTTAAATATTACCAAATTTATGAAATCGATGGCTCATAAGGATCTCACAACCTCTATAGTTAGAAAATATTCCGACTCAAAAGTTACATGCGAACAAATGTCCTCAATGCCGATGCCTTCAAAATATGTCGAAACAAGACCGTGTAATGGACATGTGGTTTCGCCTTACATCGAAACACGACCATTAAATTAGACATTTCACGGTATCAGTGCATATGCTGTTTATACAAATGCAATCGAGATAAACCTAAGTTCAATGCGCCTCGTTGATGTTGCTTTGACATTTGCCACCACTCTGAAAAGAAAAAGGAGACGAGGAAAGCGTAAAGGAGAGTGCAAGAAGGACGAAATATCACGGCATTCGAAAGGGCAAAGTCAAAGTCTTTGCGAAGACTTTGACTTTGAACGGGTTCATGAACCAGCTCGGTCAAGACGGCAACACCCCAATTTTCAAGTAATTTGTACTTTGGCGTCGCTTTGTCACAGACAGACTTAAACATAGAGATTTTTACTCCACAAAAAGAAAATGTGTTACTAAGCTCACTCTATAAACTCCAGAGATCCAACCCTCGCTTCCTTGCTCTCTCATTCACCCCAAAAGGTTTGTACAATCAACGATTCCATCTCACGGTTTTCTCCGGCCGATTACTGTCTACTGCCGAGCTGCTTAGATGACGACCCCTGCTCCGGCCGACTTCAAGAATGCCGTCGCAGTGGCCAAGGCAGTGCTGTCTGCTGCGGCCTCCGTGACAGCCACGGCCATGGTGGTGCAGTCCATGGTTCACACAATCGTCCCCCGTGAGCTCCAGGGCCTCCTCTTCTCCAGGATCCGCGGCCTCTTCTCCCGTTTCTCCAATGAAATGACCATGGTTGTCGATGAGTACGACGGGTTCGTCCAAAATGAGCTCTTTGAGGCAGCTCAGGTTTTCTTGGCTGCCAAGCAATCCCCTTCGACGACACGCATCCGAGTGTCCAAGCCTACCAAGGAGAACCACTTCACCGTGGCCATGGACCGAAATCAAGCGCTGGTGGATACGTTTCAAGGGGTTGAACTCAAGTGGGTATCCGCGTCAAGACAGATCGACTCAGGCCACCGAGTTCATCATGGCCGGAACACGACGGTTCAGTACGAAGTTCAGTACTTCGAGCTCACTTTTCACAAGAAACACAAGGAGATCGTGCTCAATTCCTACCTGCCTTTCGTCGTCAGCGAGGCCAAGTCCATGAAGCAGGGGAAGAAGACGCTGAAGCTACACACTCCGAGCTTCGACCGTGTCTACGGCGGTAAGCATCGTCGAACATAAAGTTTGAATTGACGAAATTATCTGTAAAGATGTTTAATTCTGCCGTTAGAAAAGTGGGAAGAAGTAAATATACTAAATTGACATTACGTTTTTATTCAAATGGACAAGTCAGAAGTATCATAGGCATTGTAAATTTGCAATTAAATGGTCCTTTCCAAAAATAACCATTTGCTACAGAAAAGTTCATATGCGACAGCCTAAAGAACATTAAGGTCAAAATTTACCAGAACCAGTCTTGGCCCTTCTTACCTACTATTATTCTGCTCTCAATTTCTTCATCAGTAAACTGAATTTTGCATCTGCATCACATATTTTTTTCCTTTACAGGTCCTCTCTCAGATGCGTGGGCCTCAGTGAACCTCGACCACCCGGCGACATTCGGGACACTGGCCATGGACCTAGAGCTCAAGAAGACAATCATGGACGATCTCGAGAGGTTCGTGAGGAGGAAGGAGTACTATAGGAGAGTAGGCAAGGCGTGGAAGAGAGGGTACTTATTGTATGGACCCCCTGGCACAGGGAAATCGAGCCTGATTGCGGCGATGGCCAATTACTTGAACTTCGACATATACGACCTAGAGCTGAGCGGGCTCCGGAGCAACGCGGAGCTCAGGAAACTGCTTGTTGCCACAGCGAATCACTCCATATTGGTGGTCGAGGACATCGACTGCACCATCGAGTTGCAAGATAGGAAGTCCGAAACCCGAGCCGCTCGCATGAATATGATGATGTCCACCGATTATCCACGAGAAGATGTACTTTTTTTTTCTTTTTGGCTTTCATTTTTGGTACAAGGTTTACTTCAGTTTGTTGCATGCTATGCATATGATTTGTTCTTGACATTTATCTTGTTTGTCACTTCGATATTAATTTTTGTATCATGGAACAGCTGACACTGTCTGGATTCCTCAACTTCATCGATGGGCTTTGGTCGAGCTGTGGCGATGAGCGGATCATAATCTTCACTACCAACCACAAGGAGAAATTGGACTCAGCCATATTGCGCCCAGGGCGCATGGACGTGCATGTTCACATGTCCTATTGCACCCCCTGTGGATTCAGGCTTCTTGCTTCTAATTATCTCGGGATTGATCACCACGATCTCTTCGATCAAATCGAGAGTTCGATCACGGCAGCAAGAGTCACTCCAGCCGAAGTAGCAGAGCAGTTGATGAAGAGCGACGAACCAGAGGTCGCTCTCAAGGACTTGGTTTCCTTCCTCACTGATCACAAGAGGAAAGAAAATGAAGAAGTCATAAAGGAGAAAGTTTGCCGGTGCCAGTTGGTTGAAGAAAATGGAGGAACTGAAGAGGAAAGTGATAAGTGCAAAATAATTGAAGAATAACCAATAAACATCGACTATGTTGGTATGTTTTGATCAATTTTTATTTAGATTATTATAAAGAAAGTGATCATTGAATATAAAGTAATTGTATGAAGTCAATGTATGGTCATCCAAATTATTAATTATGTGAGTCAAATGGTAAAATCAGATGGTCAACGGTCTAGACGAACTCGATTTACATGGTTTGTCAACCATGCGATCTTTTCATGATCGAATAGTCAAATCATGCTAATAGTATAATTTGCTTTATATAGTTATATCGCGTTAAGGACACATAATGTGGCACTAATGTTTTCTCATGGTTTGGACCTTCCACGGAATGTCGAATATGCTTGGGTTGGCTGAAAGCATTATTTGTCTGAGCTTGGATTCTAATTCAATTGGACTCAACCTAATTCTCGATGGGTTCCTAGTCATCCGTTGCAAGTCATTTCATGGGTACATGCTTCTTTTCCTAGGAACACGACAAGTTTCGCAAAAGCAAAACGAGCTAGGAAAGGTTCCCTACTAGCATCGGTCGTATTCGCATCGTGCGGGGGGAGTTAAGGAGAGAGCTTTAAATAGATCATCCTAAAATGGCGCTAACTTACCTCGAGATGCGACCATAGAATAAGATAATCGCACGGGGTTGGTCGATCTGGTTTGAATATTTGCCACCACTCCGCAAAAGAAAAAGGCCAAGAGCGGCGCCCCGTCGGGGCAAGAACGAAAGCCTACCAAGGCTTGGACTAGGAACAGTCCAGGCCAGGAACCAGCCCAAGGATTCCATGCATTTGTAGAGAGTTCGTTGTTGATCTCCCATTCACACCCTAAAAAATTCTACAATAACAGGTCGATCTCCGATTATCTTATTCATCGCCACTGTCATCTCCCGATTTCCTCCGGTCATATACCGTCTGTCCCCCGTATATTGAACTGAAAAGATTGGCGACCCCTGCTCCAAGCGACTCCAAGAACCCCGTCGCGGTCGCCAAGGCTGTGCTGTCTGCCGTGGCCTTCGTGATGGTGGTGCAGTCAGTGGTTCGACTGTTCCTCCCTCCCGAATTCCAGGGCTTCCTCTTCTCCAAGATTCACGGCTTCTTCTCTTGCTTCTGCAACGAAATGACCATGGTCATCGAACAGTACGATGGGTACAGCCAAAACGACCTCTTCGGGGCGGCCCAGGTTCTCCTGGTCACCAAGCAATCCCTTTCGATGCAGCGTGTGCAAGTGACCAAGTCCCCGAAGGAGAACCACTTCACTCTGGCTATGGACCAGAATCAAATGCTGGTGGATACGTTTCACGGGGTCAAACTCAAGTGGGTTTTCGTGTCGAGACAGGTCGACTCGGGCCACCAAAGTTCATCAAGGCTCAACGGTTCAGCACAAGTTCAGCACTTCGAGCTTAGTTTTCACAAGAAACACAGGGAGCGTGGTCAAATCCTATCGGCCTTTCCTCATCGACGAGGCCAAGTCCATAAAGCAGGGGAACAAGACGCTGAAAATATCCACTCCGGGCTCCAGCGGTAATTAATTCTTAAATATGTTCAATTCTACTATTAGAATTTAGGAGTGAAAAGGTGTGATGCTAAGGTCACACAAACTATTAGTTCAAGCGGACTAAGTCGGAAGTATCATATAAATTGTAAACGTACATTTACAAAGTCCAGCCAAAAATAAGTACTTGCTACAGAAAAGTTAATCAGTAGAATCCTAAAGAACATTAAGATCAAAATTAACTCGAACCAGCTTGCACCTTCTTATCTATGATTATGCGCTCAATTTCTTCAGCAGGAGACTGAATTTTGTCTCCATCACAATTTGTTTCCTCTACAGGCCCTTTCCCAGGCACGTGGTCCCCGGTGAACCTTGACCACCCGGCGACATTCCAAACACTGGCCATGGACCTAGAGCTCAAGAAGAAGATCATCGGCGATCTCGACAGGTTTGTAAGGAGGAAGGAGTACTGCAGGAGAGTTGGCAAGGCGTGGAAAAGAGGGTACTTATTGTATGGACCCCGTGGAACGGGGAAACCGAGCCTGGTTGCCGCAATGGCTAATTACTTGAACTTCGACATATACGGCCTAGAACTGAGTGGGCTCCGTAGCAATGCGGAGCTTAGGAGGCTACTCGTCGCCACCACGAATCATTCCATATTGGTGGTTGAGGACATCGATTGCACCATTCAATTGGAAGATAGGAAGTTGGAAACATGAGCCGTGGGCATGAATCCGACATCGACGGGTTATCGGCGAAAAGATCGAGTACTACTTTTTCTTTTTGCTTTCTTTTTGAGTAAAAGGTCTAGTTCATTTGTTGCATACTATGAATATGATCTGTCCTCAACATTTAACTCATGTTTGTCACTACATTAATTTTTTTTTCTTATAGAACAGGTGACATCATCCAGATTCCCCAACTTCATCGATGGGCTTTGGTCGAGTTGTGGCGACGAGTGGATCATAGTTTTCACGACGAGCCATATTGAGAAATTAGACCCAGCCTCGTTGTGCCCAGGGTGCATGGACTTGCATGTTCCCATGTACTATTGCACTGCTTGTGGGTTTAGGCTTCTGGCTTCTAATTATTTCGGGATCGATCACCACGAGCTCTTCGACCAGATCCAGAGTGCAATCACAATGGCTAGAGTCACTCCAGCCGAAGTAGTAGAGCAGTTGATGAAGAGCGACTTGGGGACATGGTTTACTTCCTTGCTAATCACAAGAGGAAAGAAAATGAAGAGGTCAATGAGGAGAAAGTTTTTCGATCCCAATTGGTTGAAGAGAATGGAGGGGTGAAGAAGAAAGTGGTGATTGCGAACTAATTGAAGAATAAACAATAAACACTGACTATGTCGGTACGTTCCATCGATTTTAACTTAGAGTATTATAAAAATCTCGATTAGTATGGATTCAATCACAAAAGTGACGGATGGAAAGCTACTGTATCCTCATCCAAATTATTAATAATTTGAGTCAAATGATAAAATCGCATGATCATACATACTAAATGAACTTGATTTATATGATCGATGAGCTATGCGATATTTTTAAATTATTGATATTCATGTCATGCCAACCGTAAAATTTGCTTCTTGTAGTTATCGCGGCAAGGACACATAATTAGACACTAATGACAGTCTCATGTTTTGGGCCTTCCATAAAATATTGAATTTGCTTGGGTCGGCTGAAAACATTCATTACATAGCCGATTTTTAGACCAACCATTGGGGTCAAGGTCATTTCGGTCTTTTTCTTCTTCCCTATGGGCAAGATAGAAAATTTCTTTTTTCTCCTTTTTTGTTTATATTAAAGAAGGTTTGGACTTATTGGAGCATTCAACTAATTGTTGTTTGATGTGATAATCATCCATGCAGGGGATTAGCAAAAACAGACGAGGGACAAAACGTATAGTGCAGCGCAAGTTAAGGAGAGATATGAGAAAAATATACTGACAGTTCTAAAACTTATCACGAAAGTGCAATCGAGTCTTGAAACTTTTAAAAAATGCAATTAAATCATAAAATTTGTGAAATTGGTGCGATCGTATCGTTCTACTACGGAAACTGCTGACTTTCCTCTTGCATGGCGATAATGTAGTTAAAATGACGTTATTTTGTTTCAAAATTTGATTTTAAATATAAATTGTATTTAAATTAAATTAAAAATTATAAAAATTATAAAAATAAGAGCAGAAAGGGCAGGTGAGGGTTTGCAACCCTTGGGGCTGGTGCCCGTGCCGACCACTCCCCATCCCGGTGATTTAGGGTGGCAGCGACGAAAAGGGTTGTAAACCCCTCTTCCTCTGTTTTTTCCCCAAAGTTTCTTATTTTTAATATAATTAAAATAAAATAAATATTAAAAAATTGAATTTGGACTAACATGATGTTGTTTAAGTCATGATGATACCACGTAGGAAAAAGAAAATAATAAAAAAACCACACTATCGTTTTTTATTATTCAAGTTAGACGGAGTTAATAGAATGACTTGATTGCACTAATTTGACAAGTTTTACGATTTAATAATACTTTTCAAAAGTTTTAAAATTTAATTATATTTTTTTGATAAATTTTAAAATTTTTATTGTACCTACTCATAAATCATTCTAAATATAACTGATTTATTAAAAATGTGATCTTAAAATAGTCCATGCGAATCAATAAACGAGTTTATACTATCTAATCAAACTAAATCGAAGTGGAACGTGCGTGGTTTTGCCTTACCTCGAGACGCAATCATTGAATCAGATAATTGGTTGGGATTTGGTCGATCTGATTGTAACGGCAAAAGCAAAGGGTACGAAGACCTGGACTACGAACAGTGCATGAATCAGCTCAGTCGAGAAGGTAACACAAAAAGCATCGGGGTGGTTTTGCAGAGAAAATATTAGCTGCAGCTCTGACTCCAGCGTGGCTTCCTCAGAGTCCATTCACCGGACGACACGTGTCGCCAGGTGCCACGCTGGAATCAGACTCCCTTTAAAAAATGGGGAAAGTCGGTTCTCTCTCCTCTGATTGACAGAGAGAGAAAAGACAGAATAATAAATGCGCCCACTCCCGCTTAAAAAAGCCTCTCTCCTCTTTTCAATTTTCAAGGGCTATTTCTCTCTCTTCTCACGTTCTTTCCTTCTCCTTCCTTCGTCTTCCTCCTCAACGGCGACGACCCAAGCGAGAAGCTCACTCAGAACTAGCAGCAACGGACCCCACCATCAAGGAACGCGATGGCGACCCTAAGTGGAAGCACGAGGTGCGATTCGACCTAGCGGAGATCTCCCTCTGAAGACTGCGACTGCTTCTCCTTCCTCCGTCTTCCTCCCTCATCGGCGACGACCCAGGCGAGAAGCTCGCTCAGAACCAGCAGCAACGGACCCCGACCATCAAGGAACGCGATGGCGACCCTGAGCGGAAGCACGAGGTGGGATTCGACCTGGCGGAGATCTCCCTCCGAGGACTGCGACCCCGTCTTTCTGCCCGCTGATCTGTTATGTTCCGTGAGGAGTTTATAGATTGTTGTCTTCCTTTTCAATTTTGGTTGCAGCTGATTCTCTCTCTGCGCGTCTCTGGGTAGGCCACACTCTCCACCACCTTTGCCCATAAATTGCAACACTTCACTTACAAGTCTCATATTTACGCGTCCCCTGTTCCTCCCTTCCCTCCCGCCTCCCTCCATACTTTCATAACTTCCTCCCCTCCTTTCCTGCTTTATCCTTCTCTCTCTCTCTGTTGGTCGGAGCGAGCTTGGGACGCATAACAATGGAAGCTGCCGACAAGGCCACGGAGAAAGTAGAAGCCGATTCCATCTCGCGTGAAGTGAACCCCATCTTGTAGAGGATGATGTGAGAGAGATAGCGGATGCTATGCCGATCGAGGAGGTCGTCGGTGGCAACATTCATGAAGGGTTCTCTCGTTACTCGTGGAGGTATGCAGACAAGCCCCCGAGAGACGGGAAATCGTCGACCTAGACTTCCTTCTGTTTCATGGAGTACTGTTCGGCTCTCGGCATTCTTCTTTTCTCGTCTGTAACTGAGGTCTGAAATCGATCATGGGGATCTCGATGAAAAAATAAAACTAGGAATTGTTAAGTCCTTTGGATCTGGAAGTGAAAGCGTGTAGCTAAGTCCCTAAGTTCGAAGAAATGTGCTGTTTTTTGAAACAATCATCAATAATAATGTTGCAATTTGTTGTTGCTGTTTGTTTACTTTTTGCAGATTTCTAGCTTTATGGTACACAAAGTATAGAATGCTCTTCCGTGTTCGTATATTTTTTAAAAACTTTTCTCACTTGTTGAACCCGTTTATAATTTACCAACATCGTTTGTCTAACTTACCAACTTAACTTTTCTAAAAACTTTTCTAGCTTGATGTTCATTTGCTCGCTTCGAACTTACCAACTTCTCTTATAATTTACCAACATTGTTCGTCTAACTTACCAACCTTTTAGAATTTGGCATATATAGTTGCCCTTTCAATATGCTTTGTTTTTGTTTCATCTATTATGGCATTGTTTGCCATTTAGTCGTCTCCAGTGATGAGCTTGCGGGGCTTGTTCAGTTACTCTCAAGGCATTATCAACCTAAAAGAATGAAGGCACCATTATGCACATGCAAAGAACATCGCCGTGGGCAACACCATCATTTGTTCGAACCGTGCTAGTCGGTATTTTCCTATTGCTCGGAGTTCGCACATCAATCTAAGAAAAGCAGCTTCAGTCTACCTAGATACAATAATCAAATCGATATTTTCTGGCCAAATAAAAGTATATTGTAAATCATTATAGCAAAACACAATCCAAGAATCTTTGATATCATAATAAGCAGCAACTTCTGGTATCAAGGCAGGTATTCTCTGGAACAGAGCAAGAACCGTTCACCTACAAAACCTTGATCTTAAAATTAGGCAGAAACAAGGAAGCAATGAGAGAGTTATAATCTCTAACGCCAGCCAAAGCCTGATTCACTGAATGATCACAAATGGGTCAATGGATTTAAGCAATTCATTTACATGCACAGCAGGCCTATTTGAAATTCAGTGATGACAACTGATTTTGCAGAGAGCTTCGCACGTTTGTTCAACAAGAAAAAAGAAAGAAAAACAAAGAGAAAGATGGGGTTCACTTCACGTGAGAGGGAATCGGCCATTGCTTTCTCCGTGGCTTGTCGGCAGCTTGTTATGCGTCTCAAGCTCGCTCCGACCAAGAGAGAGAGAGAGAGAGAGAGAGAGAGAGAGAGAGAGAGAGAGAGAGGGTAAAGAGTAAATTAAGGACTCGTACACGGTAACATGAGGTGAATGGATGCCGTTTTGTTCACAATATCCCGAAATCCGGTGTGAATGCGACGAGTCTTCAAGGATAGATTCTTTCACTTATTGTGCCTATTCAAACCCCCAAGTAAAGGGCAAAAGGGAAAAATATTTCAAAAAAAGAAAGAAGAAAAAAACTTGTCAAGCCATGGAAGTCCTCATCGATGGAAAACAGACGTGCAAAAATCTCTGCATATTCCAAGCTTATTCCGATTCAAAGTAGCCTGCAGGAAAGGAGGGGAGGAGGTTATGAAAGTATGGAGGGAGGTGGGAGGGAAGGGAGGAACAGGGGACGCGTAAATGCGAGACTTGTAAGTGAAGTGTTGCAATTTATGGGCAAAGGTGGTGGAGAGTGTGGCCTACCCAGAGACGTGCAGAGAGAGAATCAGCTGCAACCAAAATCGAAAAGGAAGATAACAATCTATAAACCCCTCGTGGAACATAACAGATCAGCGGGCAGGAAGACGGGGTTGCAGTCCCCGGAGGGAGATCTTCGCCAGGTCGAATCCCACCTCGTGCTTCTGCTCAGGGTCGCCATCAGGGTCGCCATCGCGTTCCTTGATGGTCGGGGTCTGTTGCTGCTGGTTCTGAGCGAGCTTCTCGCCTGGGTCGTCGCCGATGAGGGAGGAAGATGGAGGAAGGAGAAGCAGTCGCAGTCTTCGGAGGGAGATCTCCGCTAGGTCGAATCGCACCTCGTGCTTCCGCTTAGGGTCGCCATCGCGTTCCTTGATGGCGGGGTCCGTTGCTGCTAGTTCTGAGCGAGCTTCTTGCTTGGGTCGTCGCCGTTGAGGAGGAAGACGAAGGAAGGAGAAGGAAAGAACGTGAGAAGAGAGAGAAATAGCCCTTGAAAATTGAAAAGAGGAGAGAGGCTTTTTTAAGCGGGAGTGGGCGCATTTATTATTCTGTCTTTTCTCTCTCTGTCAACCAGAGGAGAGAGAACCACCGACTTTCCCCATTTTTTAAAGGGAGTCTGATTCCAGCGTGGCACCCAGCGACACGTGTCGCCCGATGAATGGACTCGGAGGAAGCCACGCTGGAGTCAGAGCTGCAGCTAATATTTTCTCGGTTTTGCACCTTCGTGCTTTCCAGCTGGGACTTCCGGTGGGATGTCGCCAGCTCTCTCTTTTAAATCCAGGACCGACTCTGGTTGACGGTAACATAATCATCTCCGATTCTCCAATTCTCACATCCCATCTTAATACCAAACAGAGCAAACTGAAAACAATGGCGACCACCCCAGCTCCGAACGACTTCAGGAACCCCATTGCGGTGGTCAAGGCAGTGCTGTCTGCTGCGACCTCCGTGGCGGCCACCGTGATGGTGGTGCGGTCGGTGGTTCGACCCTTCATCCCCTGCGAATTCCGGGACTTCCTCTTTTCCAGGATCCGCGGCTTCTTGTCTCGCTTCTGCAACGAAATGACCATGGTCATCGAACGGCACGACGGGTACGCCCAAAACGAGCTCTTTGGGGCGGCCCGGGTTTTCCTGGCCGCCAAGCAATCCGTTTCCGTACGGCGCGTGCGAGTGACCAAGTCCACGAAGGAGACCCACTCCACTGTGGCTATTATTGACCAGAATCAAATGCTCGTGGATACGTTTCAGGGGGTCAAATTGAAGTGGGTTTTGGTGTCAAGACAAGTCGGCTCGGGCAACCGAGTTCATCAAGGCCCAAACTCAACGGTTCAACACGGAGATCAGTACTTTGAGCTCACTTTTGACAAGAAACATATGGAGATCGTGGACAAATCCTATCTGCCTTTCGTCATGGACCAGGCCAAGTCCATAAAGCAGGGGAAGAAGACGTTGAAACTTTACACTGCAAGCTCTAACGGTAATTTTTTGTAGAACATTTTGTTGGAACCATCGGAGTTATCTTTAAATTTGTTCAATTCTACCATTAGAAGTGGAAAGGGAGCGATATTAAGGTTCCCTAATTTCCACGAAAATGTTTTCCGGATTTTTCGACTCTCGGTTCATGAAAAATAAACTAATTAAGGAAAACGTTTTCGTTATTGAAAAAAAAAATTTCAAAAGTGGGTAAAATGTAGGGGTGTGCAATAGGAATCGCCCGAACCGGAAACCGGCCGGACCGGACTGAACCGGCCGGTTTTGGGCGGTTCCCACGGTCGGCGGTCCGGTTCCCGATTCCTAATCTTGGAACCGGTGGCGGTCGGTCCGGTTCTCGATTCCAAGGACCGACCGGACCGAACCAAATTTTTTAATATATAATTTATATACATAGAATTAATAAAATATATAAACATGATAACTTATTGCAATCAAAATTGCAATTTGAGGTAGGAACCTCTTATGTGGCCAAGAGACCATTAAAACCATTTTTGTTACTCTTTTATTTATAAAAAAAATCTCTTTGTTAGTAACGTGGGCTGTGACTTGAGTTCTCTGTTTTTAGGGTTCCTCGAGTGTGGTACCAGCAAGTTAGTTATCGAGAGAGAGGGAAAGTAAGAGACTCTTTCTTTTTTAATTGATTTATTGGGGATTTTGTGATGAATGGTTGAATGATCGTTGCTTTGTGTTTTGTTCTGCCTGCTTGAGGAAATTAGATGATATACTCTTTAGCGAATAAGATTACAATTTTTTGACTTCTAGTGATTAAAATGTCCCCACGTTACTTGTTTATAGGATTACAATTTAAGCCAAGTTCAACCTTTAACCAAATTGTTCATGGCCTTTATGGTTAAAGTTAAGTGTGAAACACACGAAGTGTGAATCACACAAGTGAAGTTTGAATATTTTGCACGTAGAAACATGTGTGATTAGTTTCGTTGAATCGCCCGAGAACGGAATTGGATTGATTGGTCCGGAGCGCGGTCACTCTTTGGTGCAAAAAAATCGATCACTCTTTAGTGCAAAAAAGTAGAGCCGATTTTGTTGGACCGGATCGGACCGGACCGGAACTAATGGTCCGGTCTGGTTCCCGGTCCTAGGACCAAACGGTCCGGTCCACGGTTCGCAATTTTGGGAATTGGTGCTCCCGGTCCGATTCCCGGTTCCAAGGTGGAACCGGACTGAACCGGGAACCGATCACCCCTAGTAAAATGTTTTTTGCTTTCCCGTAACTTTTTTCACCGTACTTTCTTTCACCAAACACATTTTCCTTTTATTTTTATGCTTTCTTTTTCTTTTTTCTTCTTTTAAAAAATTGAATTTTAAATTTCTTTTTCTTTTTCTTCCTCCTCGGTTAGTCGCCGACCATAGGCTAGCTCGAGTCTTGTCACAAGCTGTTAAGGCTAGTAATGCCTTGAGCCCAACTCACCTCAGGCAAGCTCAAGCTCATTAGCCTTGGCGGAGCTCGGGCTCGCTTGGATCGGCCTAGCCTTGAGCTCACTGACTCGCGTCTTGGTCGGTTGCTGGGGAGCCAACCATTTTTGAGACACACAACGGCAGAGGAAGGAGGAGAAAGAAGGAAGAAGAAGGAAGAAGGAGGAAGAAAAAGAAAAAATAAAGAAAAAACAAAAAAAAATTGATTTTTTAAAAATAAAAAAATAAAAAAATAATCAATTTTTAAAAATATATAAAAACTAAAATTAATTGTTTTGGTCAACTAAAAAATAAAATTTTATTTTTTTGGTAATTTTTCCTAGAAAATCAAATCAGATGCCGAACAATGAAATATATTTTTCGCTTCATTTTTAGATTTACGTAACACGGAAAATATCGTTATTTTCTTATAAAATGCTTCTTAGAAAATATTTTTCGAAAACGTGATATTTTTAAGTGGAGTCTAAATTCATAAAAAACTTTTCAGCTCAATCAGACTAGTTAGAAGTCCAGCCCAAAAATAACTACTTGCTGCAGAAAAGTTCATAAGTAAAATCCTAAAGAACATTAAGGTCAAAATTCACTAGAACAAGTCTTGCACCTTCTTATATATGATTCCGCCCTCAATTTCTTCAACAGAAAATTGAATTTTGTATCTCCATCTGTGTTTCCTCTATAGGTTCTTCTCGAGCCCATGGTCCTCGGTGAACCTCGACCACCCGGCGACGTTCCAGACAATGGCCATGGACCTAGAGCTCAAGAAGAAGATCCTCGACGACCTCGACATGTTCGTGAGGAGGAAGGAGTACTACAGGAGAGTCGGCAAGCTGTGGAAAAGAGGGTACCTATTGTACGGACCCCCTGGAACAGGAAAATCAAGCTTGGTCGCCGCGATGGCCAATTACTTGAACTTCGACATATACGACCTAGGACTGAGTGGGCTTCGGAGCAATGCGGACCTCAGGAGATTGCTCGTTGCCACCGCGAATCAGTCCATATTGGTGGTCGAGGACATCGATTGCACCATTCAGTTGCGAGATAGGAATTCAGGAACACGAGCCGCCGGCATGAATCCGATGTTGATGCGTTATCAACAACAAGATCAAGTACAATTTCTTCTTTTTTGCTTTCTTTTTTAATATGAGGTCTAGTTCAATTGCTGCGTACTATGAATAGGATTTGTCCTCGATGTTTAATTCATGTTTGTACCTACAACAATATTATTATTTTTCCTAATGAAATAGGTGACGTTGTCTGGATTTCTCAACTTCACCGATGGGCTTTGGTCGAGCTGCGGCAATGAGCGAATCATAGTCTTCACGACAAACCATGTTGAGAAACTAGACCCGGCCATATTGCGCCCAGGGCGCATGGATTTGCACATTCCCATGTCCTATTGCACCCCTTGTAGGTTCAGGCTTCTAGCTTATAATTATCTCGGGATCGATCATCATGAGCTTTTCAACCAAATTGAGAGCGCGATCGTGATGGCTAGAGTCACTCCGGCTGAAGTAGCGGAGGAGTTGATGAAGTGCGATGAATCGGAGATCGTCCTCAGGGACATGGTTTCCTTCCTCACTAATCACAAGAGGAAAGAAAATGAAGAAGTCATCAAGGAGAAAGTTTGTCGCTCTCAATTGATCGTTGAAATTGGAGGGAGTGAAAAAGAAAGCAGTAAGGTCAAGCTGATTGAAAAATAAATAATACATGTCGACTGCAATGGTATGTTTCCATCAATGTTATTTAGATTATTATAGAGTTCTTTGTATTAAGCATATGATGTATGACAACTAGCCCCGTCATACTAACGGGTCGGGACAGGTTGGGTTGGGTCAAAAATAGTCGGGCCTTAAAATGCAAATTTGGCAACCCATGTTTGACATGATTCAAGATCTACTTTTAGCAATTTTCTCTTTTAAAAATTGTGGTCTTTGAAGAATAGACGGCTCCATGGTCTGACTCGTTGAGTTGGTGAGGGAGCTTGGGGTTCGGTTATAGACAGAAGCGTTAAAGTGGTGGTGAAAGTCCGGTCCGGGCCATCCATATATTTTTTTGGGTCGAAAAAGCTGCATTTCATTTCAACTTAAGTAGATAACATAGAACATGAACCCATCTGGGCTTCAGAACAAAGAAAATCCAATAGAGGTTGTGGTGGGCTCGAAACCCAATTGTGGTCTCTAAACTCATTTTCACTTATTTGTAAAATTTTAAATGACCCATATGCAACCTGGCCCATAGAAAGTAAATCGAAAAATGAGTTCACACCCTTATGTCTTGCTCCAATGCAACTCGTCTTTATGGGCATATTAAACTCCCGCACCCGGCAGCTGACCAGAAAGATTTTCACTAAGTCATGTAGAAGGAATTACATATCTCAACAGCTGATGATCGGCTTAAACTTTTATCTTTCTCGTGCTCACGACAAGTGTAAGCTAATCGGAATAAACCCTTTACATACTACCTGTGATTCAACTGGCCGAACTATTATACTAGTCACCGTTGCTGAAGATTCCTACGCAACTAATAGGAAAATCAGAAGGGGAAATTCGCATGGACATCTCATCAAGCATGTGGGGGACGACATGCATATTTCCAATAGAGAAGAACCCATATACTCATTCGGTAGTCATTTCGTCGCAATGATAGAAGACCAAGCAGCAAAAATCGACTTTCGGAATTGAACTAATCACTCGAGCAACTTTTAGAAGAAAGACATAACAGAGCCATATGAATGCTTTACACAAAACGTGATTTTAATGTAAATTATGAGTTGGAATATGAGTATGACCCAGATAAAAACATTGAAATAAATATGGCAAAATTGGTTTTCGACAAGTCTCTGTCTTTAAACCCTGCCAAAATAAAAGAAAAAATAATGACTAGTGCTAAACACAGTCAAGTTAAATCGTTCAACATTAATAAATTGACTTCCTTTTGAAAGATGGCCTAATTAAATTAACCGAAGACCGTGTAATTCCAAATAAAGAAGATTTAGTAAACACAAAAATATTGCAAGTGGCATGATTTATGGAGCCATAGCACTGTTAATTTTGTTGTTTTCAATTTAGCAGGGAAAAGTCAAATTTGCCAAAAGATTGGTGACTTTTAATTATTTCATTAAAAAAATTTGATGGTTGATGAATCATTCAATTCTTTAAAAAGGCATATGTCGACATAAAAAAAAATGATCAAACTTTTGGTTATTATTGACAAATGGCAAACTTGGTTGATGAATACACTTTATCAAAAAAATCAACAAACTTGAAGAATAGGTAACTCGCTAGTGGAGTCATTGACCATACACAACATGAAAGTTATCGACGAGAGCTTTCATCAAGACTTGAGAAATGGATCGACAAAGTCATAAGCAATGAGCAATCAACATAGAAATATAACTGTTGGGTGATTATATCTATTGCCACCAACTTAGTATTTTTGTTTCTTGCATATAAGTGTTGCATAGAGTAACTTCTTTAATAGAATTAAAAAGTTATTTCTTTATTTGAATTTACAGAGTGTTATTTTAAACCGTCGATGATGAGCTACAAAAATACCCACATTGTACTCTTGTAAGGAATCCTCATTAATCAATCAACGCACTTGAGTCCTTCTGTAAATTTATTTTTATCTTATATAATCGGTTGCAATTGCCTCCAATTTCCATACCTCTGGATCACGGATGAGATTTATGTCTAACGTAATCATTTAGGGGTTGCCTATGACACGACAGGCTCTCGCAAAAGCAGAGAAAAGGGTCCCTAGCTAATGCTGGTCGTATTCACATCGGTGCAGCTTAAGTCAAGAAGGAATCGTCAAATAAAATATTTAAGATGTATTCATAACTTTTCTTGTCAATATAAATTCAACTTTAAATAATCTAGCCAGTCAGTAAACAAGTTTATACTACCTAATTAAACTAAAACTGAAATGGAATG
This sequence comes from Eucalyptus guilfoylei, assembly GCA_016097605.1. Classification (NCBI taxonomy): domain Eukaryota; kingdom Viridiplantae; phylum Streptophyta; class Magnoliopsida; order Myrtales; family Myrtaceae; genus Eucalyptus; species Eucalyptus guilfoylei. The sequence goes on from CM027869.1 coordinate 30,241,182, forward strand.
TGCTGTGGAATTATCTCAGGATTGATCGCCACGAACTCTTCAACTAGATCGAGAGTTCGATCATGGTGGCGAGACTCACTCTGGCCAAAGTAGTGGAGCAGTTGAGGTCACTCTCCGGGACATGGTTTCCTTGTTAATCACAAGAGGAAAGAAAATGAAGAAGTCATAGAGGAGAAAGTTTGCCGGTGCCAATTGGTTGGAGAAAATGGAGGGACTGGAGAGGAAAGCGGAAAGTGCGAAATAATTGAAGAATAACCCATAAATATCAACTGTGATGGTATTTTCCAATCAATTTTAATTTAGATTATCATAAAGATAGTGATTATTGAGGATGAAGTGATTGCATGAAGTTACTACACGATCATCCAAATCATTAACTATGTGGGTCAAATAGTAAAATCAAATGATCAATGGTTTAGATGAACTCGATTTACATAGTCTATCAACCATGCCACTTTTTCTCGTGATCAATATTCATACCATGCCCGGCAACATAATTTGCTTTATGTAGTTATATCACGTCAAGGACACATAATCTGACACTAATGTTTTCTCATGGTTTGCACCTTCCACGGAGTCTCGTGTTTGCTTGGGTTGGCTGAATTAATATTTGTCCGAGCTTGGATTCCTATAGTCCTCCTCCGTTGCACCCACGCAAACCGATTAATCACTAGAGTCGCATGGGTCCGTGCTCCGAGGATGGCCACAAGAAAATGCGCACCTACGGGGGTTCGAATCAAATCGATCGGCGGCAAAGGAGAAATGAGGTTGATGTTCGTTTTTTTCCTAGGAACACGACAAGCTCTGCAAAAGCAAAACAAGCTTAGAGAAGGTTCCCAGTAGCAGACGGTCGTATCGGCATCGTGCGGCGGGAATCAAGGAGAGAGCATAAGCATTCTGAAATGGGACTAATTTACACCGAGATGCGATCGTTGAATAACACGATCACGGGGGGTTAGTCAATCTGATTTTTAATATTTGCCACTGCCCTCAAAAGAAAAGGGGAAGGGACGGCGCACCGTCGGGGCAAGGAACAAAAGTCTACGAAGACTTGGACTAGGAACAGTCCAGGAACCAGCTCAAATACCACCTGTCCCCCATAGATTGACCTGAAGAGAATGGAGACCCCAACTGAGAACGACTTCAAGAACACCGTCGCGGTGGCGAAGGCCGTGCTGTCTGCCGTGGCCTCCGTGACGGCCACCGTGATGGTGGTGCAGTCGGTGGTTCGACCGCTTGTGCCCCACGAATTCCAGGATTTTCTCTTCTCCGGGATCCGCAGCTTCCTGTCTCGCTTCTCCAACAAAATGACCATGGTCATCGAAGACTACGATGGTTACGCCCAAAATGAACTCTTTCAGGCGGCCCGGGTCTTCTTGGCTGGCAAACAATCCCTGTCGGTGCAGCGAGTCAGAGTGACCAAGCCCATGAAGGAGAACCAACTCACCCTGGCTATGGACCAGAATCAAGTGTTGGTAGATACGTTTTGCGGGATCAAACTCAAGTGGGTTTTCATGTCGAGACAAGTCAACTCAGGCTACCAAGTTCCTGATGGCCGGAACCACGAAGTTCAGTATTTCGAGCTCACTTTTCACAAGAGACACAGGGAGATCGTGGTCGATTCCTATCTGCCTTTCATCATCGAGGAGGCCAACTCCATCAAGCGGAAGAAGAAGACGTTAAAGTTATACTCTTCGAACTCCAAAGGCGGTAATTTTCGTCCACAATTAAGTTGGAATCAACGAGGTTATCTCTAAATATGTTTAATTTCACAGAATCATCTTAGTTCAATGGGACTCGTCAGAAGTATCGTAGACAGTTGCAATCAAATGGTCAAGTCCAAAAATAAGTATTGGCTACAGAAAAGTTCACGTGTAAAATTTTAAAGAACATTAGGGTCAAAACTCACTGGAACAGTCTTACACCTTCTTGTCTACTATCTACTCTGATTCTGCTCTCTATTTCTTCAACAGAAGATTGAATTTTGTATCTCCATCACAATTTCTTTCCTCTACAGGTTCTCTCTCGGGTAAGTGGTCTCCGGTGAACCTCAACCACCCGGCAACATTTGAGACTCTAGCCATGGACCCAAAGCTCAAGAAGATGCTCGTCGACGATCTCGACAGATTCGTGAGGAGGAAGGAGTACTATAGGAGAGTCGGCAAGGCGTGGAAAAGAGGGTACTTATTGTATGGACCTCCCGGCACAGGGAAATCGAGCCTAGTCGCAGCAATGGCCAATTACTTGAAATTCGACATATATGACCTAGAGCTAAGCGGGCTCTGGAGCAACGCGGAACTCAGGAGGCTGCTCGTCACCACTGCGAATCGGTCCATATTGGTGGTCGAGGACATCGATTGCACCATCACGATGCAAGATAGGAGGTCGGAAGCCCAAGCCACAAGTACGAATACAATGTCGTCCCCATATCGGCAACAAGATGGGGTACAATTTTTTTTTTTCTTTTGGCATTGTTTTTCAGTATAAGGTTTACTTCTAGTGTTGCCTCCTATGCATATGATCCATCCTTGACATTTAACTTATGTTTGTCACTATGATATTGATTTCTTTCTCATGGAACAGCTGACGTTGTCTGGATTTCTTAACTTCATTGACGGGCTTTGGTCTAGCTGTGGCGATGAACGGATCATAATCTTCACGACGAACCATAGGGAGAGACTAGACCCGGCTCTATTGCGTCCAGGGCGCATGGATGTAGAAGTTCCCATGCTCTACTGCACTCCGTGCGGTTTCAGGCTTCTCGCTGCTAATTATCTCAGGATCAATCACCACGAGCTCTTTGACCATATTGAGAGTTTGCTCAAGACAGCCAGAGTCACTCCGGCCGAAGTAGCCGAGCAATTGTTGAAGAGTGACGAACCGGAGGTGGCTCTCAGGGATATGGTTACCTTCCTCGTTGATCACAAGAGGAAAGAAAATGACGAAGTCATCAAGAAGAAAGTTTGTCGGTGCCAATTGGTCGAAGAAAATGGAGCGAGTGAAGAGAAAAGCGGAAAGTGCGAACTAATTGAAGAATAAATAACAAATATCGACTGTGTTGGTATGTTTCCATCGAATTTAATTTAGAGTATTATAAAGATGGTAATTATTGAGGTCACAGAAGCAACTGATGGGAAGTTATTGCCCGATCATTGAAATCATTAGTTAGGTGGGTCGGATGGTAACATGACTTGTAATCTAAGTGAATTTAATCAAGAATTTAGATGAACCGTGTGATATTTTTTTGGTAATTGCTATTCATATCATGCCGGCACTATATTTTGCTTTATATAGTTATATCACGTCAACGACACATAATCAGACAGTAATGATTTCTCATGTTTAGGGCCTCCCATGAAATTTTTTTGTATTTGCTTGGGTTTGCCGAAAACATTATCCATCTGGTTTAGTCCAACCAGTTGGTTCAAGGTGTATACTGATCTGAGCACCCTGCTAATTCTTGATAGTCTTCCGTTGCACACACATCAATTAATTACTAAATTCACATAGGTCCGTGTTTTGAGTATGTCCTCAAGAAAATGCGGAAGTAGAGTGTTTTGAATTCGATCGATCAGCGATAAAAGACAAATGAGGTAGTCGTTTGCACAATCCGATGAGGTTCTCACTTGCGTAATCATTTAGGGGTTACCTTTTTTTCGCAGAACACGACAAGCTTGGCAAAAGCGGAAAGACGGCAAAAGGTTCCAACTATCTCTGGTTTTTCTTATTCGTATCGTGCAGCGAGAGTTAAGGAGAGATTAATAAATAAATCATTCTAAATGTAACTGATCTATTGAAATTTTGATCTTTAACTAGTCCCGCCAATCAATAAACGAGCCTATGCTATCTAATTAAACTAAATTGAAATGGAATGTGCCGTGGTTTTGCCTTACATCGAGATGCAAATCATTGAATTAGATTGTTGCGTGGGAGATTGGTCGATAGGATTTTAACATCAAGATCAAACTTTACGAAGACTTGGACTAAGAACAGTGTATGAATTAACTTCGTCCAGAAGGTGATACACAAAGGCGTACCATGCGGCGTTTGTCCCTTTGTGCTTTACAGCCAGACTACCTCCATGCGTTTGTCCTTTTGTGCTTTTACAGTCAGACTTCCATGGAGAATGTCACTAGCTCACCCCTTTAAATGGAAGACCGACTCATTGACAATAACATATGCATCTACAATTCTCTTATATATGGCCACTTGCAACTCACGATCCCCTCCGGTCAAATACCATCTTATACCAAACAAAGTAAACTGAAAAGAATGGTGACCCCGACTTGAACGACTTCAGGAAACCCGTCGTGGTGGCCAAGGCGGTGCGAATATAGAAGAAGACATGTATTATTTTCAACGTATGAAGTTGAAGAGGTTGACAAAGGGGTTAGTGCTAATTAAATCGCGGACACACAAGCGGGTATAGTGGGGTCTAGCCCACACCCAATCATCTCTTTAGGCACACTAAAGAAACCTCACACTTATTAATTGGCCCACTTCCTCTCACTTTTCCTATGTGGGATAAGGAAACATGCACTTAGTTTGTTTTACGAACGAACTTCCAACACAAACAACTCCAAGAACCCCGTGTGGTGACCAAGGCAATGCTGTCTGCCGCAGCCTCCATGATGCCTCCATGATGGTGGTGTAGTTGGTGGTTCGACGTCAATGGCAACTGTCTGTGGAGGTATCTGAGCATTAATTTTGTACTACTTCAGAAAATTTTTGCACCATACATGGCTTAATTGAAAAATGTGCATACTTGTCCGAACACTCTGCATTATTTTCCGAGTATGATGGCTTCTCTCGTGTTGGAAGTATGGCACTCATGGACGCTGGCATTCCATTACGAGAACGTATAGCAGTGTTCCGGTGGGTCTTGTCGGTGAAGTTGATCCACTGACGGGTGAAATAACTGATTACCAGATACTTACTGATATACTTTTAAGTGTTACTTTTGTTTGTTTCATTTGTGCTTATATGAAAAGCAATGCACTTTTAGTTGATGCTTGATAGAGAATCCTTTAAAACCATGTCCACCTGTAGGATTATCCTTGTCTGCAAAATTTGTGTATTTTCACGTATATCTTAGTTATCTTTCACAGTTACGGCGCAGATGCTTTTGAAATCCTTTTTTTCCTGCTTTTCTTGAGAAATGATCCTGCAAGTTAACTTGATCATTGCTATATTCCTCACAGGGTCTGATGAGCAAGTCCTTTTCTAGGGTCTGGAAGATCATCTTGGAGATATGGACTTTAAAATTGCTGGCACTAGAAAGGGAGTTCCGGCTATTCAACTGGACATAAAACCAACTGGAATACCTCTGGACATCATATGCGAATGTTTAGAACCTGCACATAAAGGTCGTCTGCAAATTTTGGACCCCAATATACAGAGAAATCAGTTTACCACATACCCAATATGATAGAGATACTCCTCAATTAGATCAACTTCTTGACTGTTCATAGTCCCATTTTTCATTAGTATGAAAAGCCATGCTTTGACTGAAATTTCGTTATTTTAATTCAGCAATGATGCTCTATATGAAATGTTTTGATTCACAAAGCACCAATTACACATAATACGAGAAAAGCATTATATTGGCAATTGTAAACTTTATTTTATTTGGTTACTTAGGTAATATTTAGTAGGCATTTTTTATTAAATGCTTACAAAAAATAAAAGTTTACTAATTTTCCCTAACCAATAAATACTTCGAGATTATACATAAACGAGAGCATTTGTGAACAAAGGTAGTTTGAAAGCCTGTGCATCACGTGCTCTTCTCTTTGAAATCCGACTAACCCATCTAAAACCCCCTCCGCCTCCTCTCTTGGTCTGCCTCTGCCTCTGCTTGACAAGCCTCGACACCATGTTTGAACATTCGCAAGAAGGGAAGCCTAAAAGAAGGATGATGACCGATCAAGAAGTATGTAGAGACATCGGAGAATTGATCCAAGATTTGGAAAAAAGGTCATTGTTTCACGGGATCCGAGTACTAACTATGTGTTGGTATTCCAATATCACCTTCTTGGATGAAATTAATAGAGGTAGAAATGGATCCACTGTTTTTAGGGACATGCATCGAGGGCATTCTGTTGCCCTGATAAAGTTCCCTACTAGACATGTCACGATAAATGAAGATGTGGTCAATGTTTTAATTGAGAGTCAACATCAAAACACCATGCACAATTGTGTAGTGTCTTGTTATGGGGATCCATATTAATATTGTAGAGCTTCACTTACGTAGCTTGAATGATATTGTTAATTCTCAATATCTGCCCTACTGATGAACCCTCAATTGTCCAATATAAAAGGAAGATATTATCTTAAGGAAAGGTTGAGGGATATCAAACTGTGGATTGATGATAAACCGTCATGGATTATGCTAAAACTTATGAGGAATGCAAAAAAATTGGATTAGATGATGCACGACATAGCAAATTAACATGTTATTTGTATTCTGAAATACACAGATATGGTACTAGGTCTTGAACTATAGTACATGATAATTTGAGACCGGAAAATATTCTGATCATAGAATTTGAGGTTCTATTGGTGAAATCTCAAATGTCAGTGTCATGGATAGATCAATCTAATGTTCCTTAATCCATGCGGCCTTAACATTTTTCTCAAGTCAATTTTACTCACAATCGACTCATACTTGTGAATGAGATGATACAAATGAGAGGAGGAGACTCCTATATATATTAATACAAGGCAAACCGTATCCGTAGATCTCTTCTTGATTTAACGGTGGATATTGCATCTCCCCAACTTCCAATTACCTTTATTTATTACATACGTATATAATTACTCACCCACCCCAGAGAGTATTCTAAAACACTTAAGAAAATCCTAAAACTTTAGGAGATATGTGGCTCAGATGGTAAAATTGCATGATCAACAATCTAGGCGAACTCGATTTACATAGCCTGTCAAGCACCTGAAATCTTTTCGTAATCGACATTCATATCATGCCGACAATATAATTTGCTTTATGGCGTCGAGAACACGCAATGTGGCAGTAATGCTTTCTCATGGTTTGGACCTTCCACGGAATCTCGCAGTTGCTTGGGTTGGCAGAAAAGAATATTTGTCTGAGCGTGGAGTCTAGTCCAATCATTTGACTCGCACTAATTCCCGATAGATTCCTAGTCATCCTCTGCTTTAGTCACATGGGTACGTCCTCCAAGGATGGTCCCAATCTCAAGAAAATGCGCACGAAATTGATCGGCAACGAAGAGAATTGAGTTCATGCTTCTTTTCCTAGGAACACGACAAGTTTGGCAAAAGCAAAATGAGCCAGGAAAGGTTCCCACTAATATTAGTCGTATTCGAATGGGCTTTACTAATATAATAGCCTTTAAATACTGTGAAAATAACAATTTATTATAAATCATAAATTTTCAAAGAAGTGAGCCTTATAATAATTTATAATTATTTATTATTTGATTTTTTTTATTCAGAATAGGTTGTTTAATAATAATAAAGTAAAAATTATCATATAATCATTTCTTTATTCAAATCGTGCAGCGGAGTTAAGGAGAGCCGTCAATAAATCATCCTAAAATGGAGCTAACCTACATCGAGATGCGATCAGTGAATAAGATAATTGCACGGGCTGGTCAATCTGGTTTGAATATTTGCTACCACCCCTCGAAAGAAAAAGGCCAAGAACGACCCACCGTCGGGGGCAAGAACCAAGGTCTTCGAAGACTTGGACTAGGAACAGTCCAGGAACCAGCTCAGACAAGAAGGATTCCGTGCATTTGCAGAGAATTCATCGCCACTTTCATCTCCCGATTCCCTCTGGTCATATACCGTCAGTTCCCCATAGATTGAACTCAAAAGAATGGTGACCCCGCCTCCAAACGACTCCAAGAACCCCATCGCGGTGGCCAAGGCGGCGCTGTCTGCCGCGGCCTCCGTGACGACCTCCGTGATGGTGGTGCAGTCGGTGGTTCGAACATTCATGCCCCCCGCATTCCAGGGCTTCCTCTTCTCTGGGATCCGCGGCTTCTTGTCTCGCTTCCGCAAGGAAATGACCATGGTCATCGAACAGTACGATGGGTACGCCCAGAACGAGCTCTTTGGGGCGGCCCAGGTTTTCCTGGCCGCCAAGCAATCCCTTTCGATAACGCGCATGCGAGTGACCAAGTCCCCGAAGGAGAACCACTTCAATCTGGCTATGGACCGGAATCAAATGCTGGTGGATACGTTTCACGGGGTCAAACTCAAGTGGGTTTTCGTGTCGAGACAGGTCGACTCGGGCAACCGAGTTCATCAAGGCCGGAATTCAACGGCTAAACACGAAGAGCAATACTTCGAGCTCACTTTTGACAAGAAACACAGAGAGATCGTGGTCAAATCCTATCTGCCTTTCCTCATCGACGAGGCCAAGTCCATAAAGCAGGGGAAGAAGACGTTGAAGATATACACTCCGGGCTCCAACGGTAATTCTACTATTAGAAGTGGAAAAAGAGTGATGCTAAATTCACAAAAACTCCGTAGTTCAATCAGTAAAATCCTAAAGAAGATTAAGAACAAAATTCAGTAGAGCCAGCCTTGCACCTTCTTATCTATGATTCTGCGTTCGATTTCTTCAGCAAAAGACTGAATTTTGTATCTCCAACACATTTTGTTTCCTATAGGTCCTTACCCAGGTGCGTGGTCCGCAGTGAACCTCGACCATCCGGCGACATTCCAAACACTGGCCATGGACCTAGAGCTCAAGAAGAAGATCACGGATGATCTCGACAGGTTTGTGAGAAGGAGGGAGTACTACAGGAGAGTTGGCAAGGCGTGGAAAAGAGGGTACTTATTGTATGGACCCCCTGGAACGGGGAAATCGAGTTTGGTCGCTGCGATGGCCAATTACTTGAACTTCGACATATACGACCTAGAACTGAGCGGGCTCATGAGGGATGCGGATCTCAGGAGGCTGCTCCTCGAGACCATGAATCAATCCATATTGGTGGTTGAGGACATCGATTGCACCATTCAGTTGCAAGATAGGAAGTCGGAAACACAAGCCGCCGACATGAATTTGATGTTGATGGGTTATAAGCGACAAGATCGAGTATAATTTTTTCTTCTCGCTTTCTTTTTGAGTATAAGTTCTAGCACCGTGAACATGATTTGTCCTCGACATTTAACTCATGTTTGTCACTACAACATTAACTTTTTCCTCATGGAATAGGTGACATTGTCTGGATTCCTCAACTTCATTGACGGGCTTTGGTCAAGTTGTGGTGATCAGCGGATCATAGTTTTCACGACGAACCACATTGAGAAATTAGACCCAGCCCTATTGCGGCCAGGGCGCATGGACTTGCACATTCCCATGTCTTATTGCACCCCTGGCGGGTTCAGGCTTCTCGCTTCTAATTATCTCGGGATCGATCATCATGAGCTCTTTGACCAGATCGAGAGTGCGATCACAACAGCCAGAGTCACTCCGGCCGAAGTAGCGGAGCAGTTGATGAAGTGCGACGAACCGGAGGTCGTTCTTGGGGACATGGTTTCGTTCCTCATTAATCACAAGAGAAAAGAAAATGAAGAAGTCACTGAGGAGAGAGTTGGTCGGTCCCAATTGGTTGAAGAGACTGGAAGGTGTGAAGAAGAAAGCAGCGAGTGTGAACTATTGGAAGAATAAACAATATATCAACTGTGTTGGTATGTTTCCATCGATTTTAACTTAGACTATTATAAAGATCTTGATTATTATGGATTCAATCACCAAAGCTATCGATGGAAAGCTATTGTATCGACATCTGAATTATTAATAATCTGAGTCAAATAGTAAAATCATGTGATCAAACAAAGTAAATGAGCTTGATTTATATGATCTATGAACCATGCGATATTTTTTAGTGATTGATATTCATATCGTGCCGATGGTATAATTTGCTTCATGTAGTTATCGCGTCAAGGACTTATAATCAGACACTGATGATATCTCATGTTTTGGGCCTCCCATGACATCTTGTATTTGCTTGGATCGGCTGAAACCATTCCCTGTCCGATTTAGACCAACCATTGGGGTCAAGGTCATTTCGGTCTTTTTGTTCCCCATTGGCGAGATGGAAATTTTCTCTTTTTTCCTTTTCTTTTAATATTACAGGGGTTCTGGACTTATTTGAGTTTAATATGATAATCCTCCATTGCACACATATCGAATAATTACTAGATTCACATAGGTCTATGCTCTGAGTATATGGTCTTAACAAAAATGCCCAAATACGATGGTTCGAATCGGATCGATGAGCGATCAGTGAAGATTGAGGTTATCACTTGCGTAATATTTTATGGTTTTTTTTTTATCGTAGAAAACGACAAGCTTAGCAAAAGCAGAACAACCGACAAAAGGTTCCAATTAACGCTGGTTATTCATATCGTGCAGCGGGAGTTAAGGAGAGATTGTTATATAAATCATTTCTAAATGCAACTGATTTACTGGAATTTTGATCTTTAAATAGTCCAGCCAATCGATGAACGAGTTTATACTATCAAATTAAATGAAATCGTAGTGAAATGTGCCGTGATTTCGCCCTTACATCGAGATGCAAATTCAGTGAATTTGATAATTCCATGGGATTGGTCGATCTGATTTTAACATCAAGATCAAAGTGTACGAAGAGACTCAGGACAGTGCATGAATCAGCTTGGTCGAGAAGGTAACACAAAAGCGCATCATGCATTTGTACCTTTGTGCTTTACAGTCAGACTGCCATAGGACCGACTCATTGACAATAACATATCCATCTACAATTCTCTAATCCTCTATTCGATTCTTTCCCGAGTGCATGGTTGCCAGTGAACCTCGACCATCCGGCGGCATTCCAGACGCTTGCAATGGATCTAGAGCTCAAGAAGAAGATCCTCAACGATCTCGACAGGTTCGTGAGGAGTAAGGAGTCCTATAGGAGAATTGGCAAGGCAGGGAAAAGAGGGTACTTATTATATAGACCGACTGGAACGGGAAAGCAAGCCTGGTTGCCACAATGGCCAAATACTTGAACTTCGATATATACAACCTAGAACTGAGCAGGCTCCACAGCAATGCGGAGCTTAGGAGGCTGCTCGTCGACACCACAAATCAGTCCATATTGGTGGTCGAGGACACTGATTGCACCACTAAGTTGCAAGATAGGATGTCGGAAACACGAACCACCAGCATGAATCCGCTGTCGATGGGTTATTAGCAACAAGATCGAGCACAATTTTTCCTTTTGGCTTTCTTTTTTGGTATGAGGTCTAGTTCAATTGCTGCATACTATGAATATGATCCATCCGCGATGTTTAACTCATGTTTGTACCTTCAAACAAAAAAAACCTAATGGAATAATTAAGGTTGTCTAGATTTCTTGATTTTATCGATGAGCTTTGGTTGAGCTATGGTGATAACGAATTATAGACTTCACAACAAACTATATTGAGAAACTAGACCCAGCCCTACTGCACCTCGAGCACATGGATTTGCACGTTCCCATGTCCTATTGCACCCCCTATGGGTTCAGGCTTTTGTTGCGAGTCAATTGATCTAATATTCCCTAACCCGTGCAGCATTAGGTCTTTTTCCAAGTCAGTCTTACTCACACTCAACTCACAAAAATCATATTAAAAGAAAATTATTAGTATATTTCACTTGTGAATAAAATGATATAATTTAAGGAGAGGAGGCCCCTATTTATGCAAGTACGGAGCCAACCATAGCTGTATATCTCTTCTTGGATCTAACGGTGGGGTTTAAATCTACCACAATCATCACAATCATTACTTAGATGTACACTTATCGTATTACCTCTTTCCAAGGAGTATTTTAGAACACCATAGGGCTTCCGGAAGCTGGAGAGTCATTTGTTCATGGATGGGTCACGACCCTTTACTTGGGAAACTTTTGGAGAGCATCAATTTCTTGGGTTGTGGCACTTCTCACTTCTATTTATCTCGAGATCAATCATCACGAGCTCTTCCACCAGATCGAGAGTGCGAGTACGACATCTAAGGTCACTCTCGGGGACATGGTTTCCTTCCTCGCGAATCACAAGAGGAAAGAAAATGAAAAAGTGATCAAGAAGAAAGTTCGTGCTCTCAATTGATTGTAGAAATTGGAGGAAATAAAGCAGCAAAGGTGAGCTAATTGAAAAATAAATAATACACATCAACTGTAATGGTATGTTTCCATCGATTTTATCCAAATTATCATAGAGTTCTTTGTATTAAGCATGATAATATGACAACTAGACTCGTTAAACTAATAGGTCGAGTCGGACCAGATTTGAAAACAATCTAATCCTAAATGCAAATTTGGGGACCCATATCCGACTTGGCTCAGTGTCTATTTTTAGCAATTTTTTCTTTTTAAATTGTTGTTTTGAAGAATAGGCGACTCCATGGACTAGCTCGTCGAGTTACTGAGAGAGCTCGGGGTTTAGTTATAGACAAGAGTATTAAAGTGGCGGTGAAAGTCCAGCTTGGGCCTTGCATAAGTCATGAAAGAGTTTGGGCTTTAAACTCATTTCCAGATATTTGTAAAATCTTAAATGACCCTATGCAACCTGGCCCATAGAATGTGAATTGAAAAACGGGTTCACAGCCCCCATGTCTTGCTCCAATGCAACTTATCGGTTTGAAGTGGCGCATCCGGCAGCTGACCAGTAAGATTGTCTCCAAGTCATGAGGAAGGAATTACATGTCTGAACAGCTGATGATCGGCTTAATCTTTTCTCTTCCTCAAGTCATGTATCAGCAAATCCAAATAAACCAGAAGGGGTAATTCACATAGATATTTCACCAAGCATGTGGGCGACAACACGCATATTTCCAACAGAAAAGAACCCATCACTTATTTGGTCGAGTCGTTTCATCGCAATGATAGAGGACCAAGCAGAAAAAATCGACTTTCCAAATTGAGCTAATTACTTGAGCAAGTGCTAGAAGAAAGAGATAGAAGCGCTACATGAATGATTTACACGAAGTGTGGTTTTGATGAAAATTATGAGTCCGAGTAGAATGAAAACATCAAAATAAATGTGGTGAAAATGGCGCTTGACAAGTCTTACCTTTGTCGATCCTTAAAACCTGCCAAAATAAATGAAGAAAATAATGACTAGGACTAAAAACACTCAAGTTAAATCGTTCAACATTAATAAATTGAACGAAATTTTTGACTTCCTTTTCAAAGATGGCCTAATTAAATTAACTGAAGGCTGTGTAATTCCAAATAAAGAAGATTTAGAAAACAAAAGAATATTGCAAGTGGCATCATTTATGGAGCCATAACACTGTTAACTGTGTTGTTTTTAAGAGAACAATTTAGTAGAGAAAAATCAAATTTGCCAAATGATTGATAACCATTGATTATTTAATTTTAAAAATCGAATGGTTGATGAATCATTCAATTCTTTTAATATGTTGACATCAAAAAATAACCAAACTTGTGATTGTTATTGATAAATGGCAAACTCAATCAATGAAGACCCTTAATCAGAACAATCAATAAACATGAAGAATCGATAACTCGCTAGTGAAGTCATTGACCACATACAACATGAAGTTATCGACGAGAACCTTCGTCAAGACTTGAGAAATGGATCGACAAAGTCATCAACAAGGAGCAATCAACATAAAAATACAATTGTTGGTTGATTATATCTATTGCCACTAACTTAGGATTTTTGTTTCTTGCAGGTAAGTGTTACCAAATAAATTCTTGCAAATAAGTGTTGCATGAAGTAACTTCTCGTAATCGCTAATCGGATTAAAAAGTTACTTCTTTATTTAAATTATAAAACTGTTTGTTTTAACCATTGGTGGTGAATCCATATTGTACTCTTGTAAGAGATCCCCATCAATCAATCAATGAACTCGAGTTCTTCTGCATATATATCTTTACCTTTATTTTTCTGCAATTTATATGATTGGCTGCAATTGCTTCTAATTTCCATAACTCTAAATACATTGTCATTTTACTTTCCAGTCCAAAATCAACGAAAGACCTTTCACAACCTTTATCAATTTACTTATTCGACACATTTTGATGAAGCTTAATCTAATTAACAAGCAATAAGGACAGATGAGTTCATCACTTGGGTTACAACTAGGGGTACAACACTTGTGATCGGTTATAAGACCTGAGTGAAGTTCAGTTGGTGCTACAACGGTTTTAAAGTTGCCCTAACTCACCCTAGATGCGGAGAGCTATTATACCCCCCTACCTTTATTATCGTCAGGCCCCCAATTCCTACTTTTATTTTATCTTCCCTAGTAAGTAGGAATACGGGAGGTGATAACTGTGAGGCCTTCCACCCCAAGACGTATCCCTCGGCTGTTTCGTCTTTTTTGAGCCTTTTAAGGACCACTCAGGTCCAATCAGATGAGATATATTTCGAACTTAATCATTTAGGGGTTGCCTAGAACACGACAAGCTTTTGCAAAAGCAGAGAAAAGGGTCCAACCGACGCTGGTCGTATTCATATTGGTGCAGCGTAAGTCAAGGAGGAATCTTTAAATAAAATATTTCAAGACGTAAGTGATTGATAAAATGGATACCACGTGAGGACCCCAATAACTTTTATTGTCAATATAAATTCAACTTTAAACACTCTAGCCAGTCAGTAAACAAGTTTACACACTACCTAATTAAATTAAAATAGAAATGGAATGTGCCGTGGACAAGTGGTCTTCGCCTTCTCATATTGATCTACCGTTCTCATATTCATCGCCAATTTCATCTCCCGATTTTCGCCTGTCGAGTGCCGCCTATACCAAATAGATCGGACCGGAAAAAGAATGGCAACCCCAGCTCCGGACGACTTCAGGAACCACATCACGGTGGCCAAGGCGGCCCTATCTTCCGCGGCATCCGTGACGGCCACCATGATGGTGGTGCGGTCAGTGGTTCAGCCATTCCTCCCCCGTGAACTCCGGGGCTTCCTCTTCTCTGGGATCCGCGGCTTCCTGTCTCGCTTCTCCAACGAAATGACCATGGTCATTGACGAGTACGATGGGATCAACCCGAACGAGCTCTTCCAGGCGGCCCAGGTGTTCTTGCCTGCCAAGCAATTCCCTTCAATGAGGCGCGTCCGGGTGAGCAAGCCCGTGAAGGAAGACGACTTAACCCTTGCGATGGACCAGAATCAAGTGCTGGTGGATACGTTCGCCGGGATCAAACTCAAGTGGGTTTTCACGTCGAGACAAGTCGGCTCGGGCAACCACGGCCTGAACTCACCGGCGTCACGGGCGGTTCAGTTCTTCGAGCTCACTTTTCACAAGAAACATGAGGAGGTCGTGCGCAAGTCCTATCTGCCTTTCATCGTCAGCCAGGCCAGGTCCATGAAGCAGGAGAAGAAGACGTTGAAGCTATACACTGCGAGCTTTGACTGCGGCTATGGCGGTAATTATCACCAGAAATTATGTCCTGTAAAGACGATTAATTCAATCGAACTAGCATAAGTATCATATACATTGTAAATTTGCAATCAAATGGTCCAGTTGAAAAATAAGTACTTGTTACAGAAAAGTTCAATCGCAACATCCCAGAGAACATTAATGTCAACATTCGCTAGAACCAGTCTTTGTACCTTCTTATCTACAGTGATTCTGCTTTCAATTTCTTCAATAGGAAACTGAATACTGCATCTTCATCACAATTCTTTCCTCTACACGTTCTTTCTCAGATACGTGGAGCCCGGTGAATCTCGACCACCCGGCAACATTCGAGACATTGGCCATGGACCTAGAGCTCAAGAAGAAGCTCATCGATGATCTCGAGAGGTTTGTGGCGAGGAAGGAGTACTATAGGAGAGTCGGCAAGGTGTGGAAAAGAGGATACTTATTGTATGGACCCCCTGGCACAGGGAAATCGAGCCTCGTTGCGGCAATGGCCAATCACTTGAAATTCGACATATACGATCTAGAGCTCAGTGGGCTCCAGGGTGATGCGGACCTCAGGAACCTGCTCATCAACACAGGGAATCAGTCCATACTGCTGGTAGAGGACATCGATTGCATCGTTAAGTTGCAAGATAGGATGTCCGAAACACAAGTTGCAGGCGCGAGTGCGATGTCGACCGTCTCTTTTCAAGAAAATCAAGTACAACTTTTTTATTTTTCAGTATAAGGTTTTGTTCAATTGTTCCATACTAAGCATATGATCTGTCCTTGACATTTAACTTAAGTTTTTCACTGCGACATTCAACTTTTTACATGGAATAGGTAACACTATCTGGATTCCTCAACTTCATCGACGGACTTTGGTCAAGTTGTGGAGATGAGCGGATCATAGTCTTCACGACAAACCACAAGGAGAGATTAGACTCAGCCCTATTGCGCCCAGGGCGTATGGACCTGCACATTCCCATGTCCTATTGCACTCCATGCGGGTTTAGACTTCTCGCTTTTAATTATCTCGGGATCGATCACCATGAGCTCTTCAACCGTATTGAGAGTTTGCTCGAGAAGGCTAGAGTCACTCCGGCCGAAGTTGCCGAACAACTGCTGAAGAGCAACGAACCGGAGGTTGCTCTCAGGGATATGGTTACCTTCCTTGTGGATCACAAGTGGGAAGAGAACGAAGAAGTCATTTAGGAGAGAACTCGTTGGTGCGAATTTGTCGAAAGAAAATGGGGAGCGAGTAGGTAAGCAAGACGGGGAAATTGATTGAAAAATAGATAATAAGTATCGAAGGTTTTGGTACGTCTCCATCGATTTAATTCAGATTATTATGTGAGTTCTTTGTATCAAAAAAGATGACATGTGACAACATTGAAGAACTCATTTTAATTTGATTTACTTTTCTTGTAAATTATCTTCGATTGTTACCAAAGTTTGGCCAATTTCACTTGGTTAGAAGATTTGTTCTGAAGATCGGATAGATCTTATACATATGCGATATTTAAGAGGTTTATCGATATTCACGTTCTGAATTCCAAATTCAAAAGAAATCTACCAAAAATATGTATTGATGTACCACAGAGAAAGCAATCGTTTTATCTTATCTCAGCCATCGAATGCCAATGTTTCATAGAGAAAGCAATTAACCCATTAAATCTCAATTATTGAATCTTTCCGATGCAGTTGCTCCTTGAATCGAGAGGATTCGAATCGATCATCGTTATACCAAGATGTTTGCGAGAAAGTATGGTTTTTTTTTCTTCAATAGAAATAAAATTGTATTTATTACTCAAAAGGATATTGAAGTGCAGAATCTTTATGACAAAGCAAATCAAAACAGAGCAAGAATACTTAAAAGCAAAACCAAGTTCAACAAATAAGGAGAATCAACCGAGTACCAGCAAAGTTAAGCATACACTTGTTCCACAAGAATGGATCTGTTAAATAAAATCGGCTGCCAATTATTAGATCTCGTGTCTTTATCACATACGTCGGAAATTCCTTCTCTAATTATTATGATGTTGCCACTTGATAGAGCGCACCTAGATTCTACTTTCTCTACACCATCGTCATACGGAGACAACCAAAATAAGTTAAGCAAACACAAGTATAGCATGTGGAGAATGATATCTTCGTAATTCAATAAGATGCTAAAACTCTTGTGATCATTATTAAAGCTAGAGGCAAATAACCTATACACTAATAGAGTAGAGGGACATTGAATCCTCAAAAGTATAGTTATTAAACTTCTAAATCAACCACTGGGGTTTGTCTCAGTAGCCACCCTTCCAACTTGGAAGGGGGAGGTGGGGAGTTCAAATCCCCACCTTCTCAAGGGGGGTTGGGTGAGGCTGATGTAGGACTGACCCAAAAAAAAAAAAACTCCTAAATCTAGATTGAGAGAGGATACCACTCAAATTTAAAATTAGATCAAGGGAGTTCAAACTTTCAAATTGAGAACTAGACCGAGAGAAGAGAACTCACAAGTCTAAATTGAGAGAGAAGAAAAAGCAAGAAAAGAATAATAAAACATAAAAGGGGAGGTGAGACTAGTTCAAACCCTCCTCCATAGTACCCATCTCCGTGGGTAGTTGTGTTGGTTGAGAGTCCCTCCCTTATCGCAGAGGTCGAGAATTCGCAATTTAAGTGGGGGACCCTGGCGGTGGGTTGCTGGGCTAGTCTCCTCCGAGGTATAGAGGCCCGACCCTCAAGAGCCATTTGGGCACGGGGGTTGCTTGGCTAGTCTCCTCCGAGGTATAGGGACCCGACCCTCAAAGAGCCATTTGGGCACGGGGGGTCCTCCATAGTTGAAGGTTGAAGAAGAGGTGGGAAAAGAGAGGGAGGATAGAGAAAAGACTTTTTGGCTCCATTCTACCTAACCTTTGCGAGAAAGTATGTTGCCTTGTTTGTTTTTTATATTAAAAAAAAAAAAATCAAGAGGTCATTCTTGTCTAGTTTTGGGGCACATTATTTTGAACGAATGAGTAAGAAAATGTTATATTTTATGATACCACTATTTGTTTTGTTTTCAAGAGAACAATTTAGCATGGAAAAGTCAAATTTGCCGGATGATTGATGATTAGTAATTATTTAAATTGAAAAATTGGATAGTTGATGAATCATCCTATTCTTTAACAAGGGACATATGTTGACATCAAAAAATGACCAAACTTTTGGTTATTATTGAGAAATGGCAAGCTCGGTAGATAAAGATATTTTATCAGAACAATCGACAAACTTAAAGAATCAGTAACTCCTAGCGAAGTCATTCATGAAAGTAATCGACGAGAGCTTTCATTAAGACTTGAGAAATTGATTGACAAAGTCATCGGCGATGAGCAATTAACATAAAAATATAATTGTTGGGTGTTTATATCTATTGCCACTAACTTAGGATTTTGGTCCTTACAAAAGTGTTGCTAAATAAATTCTGGTAGATAAGTGTTGCATGAAGTAACTTCTCGTAACCACACATAGGTTTGAATTAAAATACTGTTGTTTTTATCGATCAATGGTGAGCTATAAATACCCACATTGTACTCTTGTAAGGAATCCCCATCAATCAATCAATGAAGTCAAGTTCTTCTGCAAATTTATCTTTATCTTTACCATAAGAATTAATTTCATAAAAAAAACTCAAACTGGTATGTATATGACAAATTTACCAAAAACTAATTTTTTAACTATGAAAAATCTCAAATTGGTACACATGTGACAAATTTATCATGAATTAATTTTTTAACCCTAAATTAGTGAGTTAGATGACACGTGATGATTGATGAGTGTACTAATTTGGGAATTTATCTTCTATTTATCACAAGTGAACAGCCTTGTGATATTTCGTGATATTAATTCAATTTCATGGAATGTATATTTGTCATAAACATATCAGTTTGAGATTTTTAATGGTCAAAAAATTAGTTTTTAAGTAAATTTATCATAAATATATAAGTTTTGGTTTTTTATGGTCAAAAAAATTAGTTTGTGATAAATTTATCATATATGTACTAGTTTGGGATTTTAGTAGTTAAAAAATTAGTTCGAGATAAATTTATCATATATGTATCAATTTGAGAATTTTTGGTAGTCAATTAGTTTTTATTAAATTTACATAAGTACATCAATTTATGATTTTTTATGTTTTTAACCCTTACTATTATGTAATTTATATAATCTCAAATTTCCATACCTTTACATACTTTGTCATTTTACTCTTCTATCCAAAATCAACTAAAGACTGTTTACAACATCTATCGATTCACTTAGTTTGAAGGAATTACACTGATACATTTCGATGAAGCGGAATCTAATAAGCAAGCGATAGGGACAGATGAGGTCCTCACATGCGTAATCAGGAGGGGTCTATATCTAACGTAGGGGACCAGGGGTTGCCTAGAACACTGACCGGCTTTTGCAAAAGAAAAGAAAAGGGTACAGCTTCGGTGCCGCGAAAGTCGAGGAGGAATCGTTAAATAAAACATTTCAAGATGTACGTGATTGATGAGATCGATACCGCGTGAGGACCCCCATAACTTTTGCTAGTCAATACAATTCAACTTTAAATACTCTAGCCAATCAGTAAACAAGTTTATACTACACCTAATTAAGCTAAAATTGAAATGGAATGTGCCGTGGACAAGTGGTCTTTACCTTAAAATCGATCTGATTTTAAGGTAAGAGCAGCGTTCGGTCGGAGCAAGAAGAGTGAAGAGTCACAGCATTAGAAGGCCCATTCCCTCCCAGCTCGCTCTATAAAAAAGAAGAAAAGACCTGCCTCATTGGATCGTCCATTCACCCTCAAGAATTGCACAACAACATATCGATCTTCCCTTCTCAGTTCATCGCCAATTTCATCCCCCGTTTTCCCTCCGGTCGAGTACCATCTATACCGAAGAGATTAAACTGAGAAAACAACAGCGACCCCAGCTCCAGACAGCTTCAGGAACCCCGTCGCAGCGGCCAAGGCAGCGCTATCCGCCGCAGCGTCCGTGATGGCCACCGCGATGGTGATGCAGTCGGTGGTTGGACAGTTCCTCCCTCGCGAATTCCAGGGCTTCCTCTTTTCCGGGATCCGCCGCGGTTTCTTGTCTCGTTTCTCCAACGAAATGACCATGGTCATCTATGAGTACGAAGGGATCAACCCACACGAGCTCGTCGGGGCGGCCCAGATTTACTTGCCTGCCAAGCAACTCCCTTCGATGAGGCGCGCCCGAGTGACCAAACCCCCGAAGGAGGACGACTTGCTATGGACCAATATCAAGTGCTGGTGGACACGTTTCGCGGGATCAAACTCAAGTGGGTTTTCGCGTCGAGACAAGTCAACTCGAGCAAGTGTGGCCTGAACCCCCCGGTCTCGCAGGAAGTTCGGTATTTCGAGCTCACTTTTCACAAGAAACATGAGGAGGTCGTGCGCAAGTCCTATCTACCTTTTGTCGTCGGCGAGGCCAGGTCCATGAAGCAAGAGAAGAAAACGTTGAAGCTATACACTGCGAGATCCGACCGCGGCTTTGCTGGTAATTATCATCGAAAATTAAGTTGGAATCAACGAAATAATATGTGAAGATGATTAATTATGTTTTTTTTTAGGTGTGAAAAGGAGCACAAATACCAAATTCACAAAGAATTTTAATTCAATCGAACAGGCAGAAGTATCATAGGCATCTTAAATTTGCAATCAACTGGTCCATTCAAGAAATAAGTACTTGCTACAGAAAAGTTCATTCGCAACATCCCAAAGGACATTAAAGGTCAAAATTCACTAGTACCAGTCTTTGTACCTTCTTTTCTACAATGATTCTGCTCTCAATTTCTTTAGCGGGAAACTGAATTTTGCATCTTGATCACAATTCTTTCCCTCTGCACGTCCTCTCTTAGAAAGGCGGACCCCGGTGAATCTCGACCACCCGGCGACATTCAAGACACTCGCCATGGACCAAGAGCTCAAGAAGAAGCTCATCGATGATCTCGAGAGGTTTGGGACGAGGAAGGAATACTACAGGAGAGTCGACAAAGTGTGGAAAAGAGGGTACTTACTGTACAGACCCCCCGGCATGGGGAAATCAAGCCTGGTCGCGGCAATGGCCAATCACTTGAAATTCGACATATACGACCTAGAGCTGAGTGGGCTCCAAAGCGATGCGGACCTCAAGAGTTTGCTCGTCAAAACCAAGAATCAATCCATAGTAGTGGTGGAGGATATCGATTGCGTGGCTGAGTTGCGGGATAGGATGTCAGAAACACAAGCCGCGCGCATGAATACAATGGTGAACGGTGCTTCGCAACAAAATCGAGTACAGTTTTTCTCATTTTACAGTATAAGGTTTACTTAAATTGTTCCGTACCATGCATATGATATGTGCTTGACATTTAGCTTAAGTTTTTCACTATGGCATTAAACTTTTTACATTGAATAGGTGACACTATCTAGATTCCTCAACTTCATTGACGGGCTTTAATCAAGCTGCGGCGATGAGCAGATCATAGTTTTTACAACGAACTACAAGGAGAGATTAGACCCAGCCCTCTCGCGCCCAGGGAGCATGGACCTACACATTCCCATGTCCTATTGCACCCTGTGCGGGTTTAGACTTATCGCTTTTTAATTATCTTGGGATCGATCTCCGCGAGTTCTTCGACCGTATTGAGAGTTTGCTCAAGACGGCTGGGGTTACTCCAGCCGAAGTAGCCGAGCAGTTGCTGAAGAGCAACGAACCAGAGGTCGCTCTCAGGGACATGGTTACCTTCCTTGTCGATCACGAGAGGGAAGGGAACGAAGAAGTCATTTAGGAGAGAGCTCGTTAGTGCCAATTTGTCGAAAGAAAAGGGGGAGCGAAGAGGAAAGCAAGACGGGGAATTAATTTTCAAATAGATGATAAGTATCGAATGTGCTGGTACATCTCCATCGATTTTATTCATATTGTTATGTGAGTTCTTTGTGTCAAGAACGATGACCTGTGACATATTGAAGAACTCATTTTAATTTGATTTGCTTTTCTTAGAAATTCTCTTCGATTGTTACCAAAGTTTGGCCAATTTCACTTGGTTAAAAGATGTGTTCTGAAGATCCGATAGATCTTATACATAGGCCATGGGTTATCGATATTCAAGTTCTGAATTCCTATTTCAAAAGAAATCTACCAAAAATATGTGTTGATGTTGCATAGAGAAAGCAATCATTTTATCTTATCTCAGCCATCGATTGCCGATGTTTCATAGAGAAAGCAATTAACCCGTTAAATCTCAATCATCGAATCTCTCCGATGCAGTTGCTCCTCGAGGAATTGAATTGAGAGGATTTGAATCGATCGCTGTTATACCAAGATGTTTGCGAGAAAGTATGTTTCTTTTATAAAAAAAAAAATGAAAGAAAATTGTATTCATTACTCAAAATGATATAAAAGTTCATAATCTTCATCGCAAAGCAAATTGAAACAGAGCAAAAATACTAAAAAAAGCAAAACCAAATCCAACAAACAAGAAGGATCAACCAAGCACTAACAAAGTTAAGTATACACTCGTTTCACAAGAACGGATCTATCAAACAAAATCAACAGCCGATCACTCGATCTTGTATTTTTGTTAGTGATGAGCACATGCCGTAAATTCCATCTCCAATAATTAAGATGTTGCCCCTTGGCGATACGCGCCTAAATTCAGCTTCCTCTACGCCATAATCATATGGAGACAACCAAAATAAGTTAAGCAAACATAGATATAACATGTGGAAGAGCACATCTTCGTAATTCAATGAGACGTCAAAGCTCTTGCAATCATCATTGAAGTTAGAGGCAAATAACCTATACACGGATAGAGCAAAGGCACATTAAATCCCCAAGTTAACTTAGATCATTCAGGAATGATCCTGCAAGTTAACTTGATCATTGGTATATTCCTCATGGTGTTTGATGAGCATGTCCTTTTCTGGGGTCTGGAAGATCATCTTGGAGATATGGACTTCAAAATTGCTGGCACTAGAAAGGGAGCTGCGGCTATCCAACTGGACATAAAACCAGCTGGAGTACCTTTGGACATCATATGCGAATGTCTAGAATCGCACATAAAGGTCATCTGAAAATTTTGGACCGCGATATGGAGAGAAATCAGTTTACCACGTACCCAAGATGACAGAGATGCTCCTCAATTAGGTCTACTTCTTGACTGTTCATAGCCCCACGTTTCACTAGTGTGAAATGCCATGCTTTGACTGAAATTTCGCTATTTTTGGTTCAACAACCCTGAAGTTCAGCAATGACGCACCATATGAAATATTTTGACTCACAAAACACAAATTACATATAATAAAAGAAAAGCATTATATTGGCAATTGTAATCTTTTTTTTATTCGGTTACTTAGCCAATATTTGGTGGGCATTTTTTTTAACGCTTACAAAAAAAAAAGTCTACTTATTTTTTCTAATCAATAAATAAATAGTTCAAGATTATACATAACAACGAGAGCATTCATTATAAATAAAGGTAATTTGAAAAGCTTGTGAATCCCATGTTTTCTCTTTGAAAATTGGCTAGTCCATCAAAAACCCCTCTGTCTCCTCTTCCTCCGCCTCCTCTCTCGTCCCCTCTCTGCCTGACAAGTCTCGACACCATGGCCACATATTTGCCAGAAGGAGAGCCTGAAATAAGGATGATGATGAATCAAGAAGTATGTAGAGACATCGAAGAATTGGTCCAAGAATTTATAGAAAAAGGTCAGTGTTTTGCGGGATCCAAGTACAGACTATGATTGCTATTCGATTTCTCCAATGTCACCTTCTCATATGAAATTGGCAGAGGTAGATATAGATTTACCTTTTTCAAGGGCATGCATTGTGGGCATTCTGTTGCCCTGATAAAGTTCCCTACTAGGCACGTCACTATAGATATAGATGTGGTCAACGTTTTGACTAAGAGTCAAGCAAAATCTCATGGACAATCATGTAGTGTCTTGTTATGGGAGATCCATATTAATATTGTAGGAGCTCTATTTATGTAACTTGAATGATATTGTGGATTCTCTCTCGAAATCTATTCAATTCAATATCTACCTACTAATTAACACTCAGTTGTCAAATATAAAAGGAAGATATTATCCTCAAGAAAATGTTGAGGGATATCAAACTGTGGATTGATGATAAACCGTTGTGAATTATGGTGAAACTCATGAGTATGCAAAAGGTTTGGATTAGATAAATCCAAGGGATGCACAAGACAACAAATTAATATGTTATTTATATTATAATAGAAAGGGGATATGGCACTGAATCTTGAACTGCTCAATATAGCACATGAGAATTTGAGACTAGATATATAATGACCACGGAATTTGATGGTCTATTGGCAAAAATCTCAGATTTAGGTGTCAAAAATCGATCGATCTAATGCTTTATAACCCATGTGGTCTTAGTATTTCTCTTAAGTCAGCCTTATTCACACTCGACTTCATAGAGAAGCTCGGAACTTATATGCTACTTGTGAATGAGATGATACAAATGAGGGGAGGAGACCCCTATATATACAAGTACAAGGCATTATACATAACAACAAGAGCATTCATTGTGAATAAAGGTAGTTTGAAAAGCCTGTGAATCCCGCGTTTTTCTCTTTGAAATTTGGCTAAACCATCAAAAACCCCTCCGTCTCCTCTTTCTCGGCCTCCTCTCTCGGCCTCCTCCACTCAACAAGCCTCAACACCATCTCCAAACATTTGCCAAAAGGGGAGACTGAAAGAAGGATGATGACGGATCAAGAAGTATGTAGAGACATCAAAAAATTGATCCAAGAATTTAGGGAAAAAAATATGTTAGTGTTTTGCATGATCCGAGTGCTAACTACGCGTTGGTAGTTGATTTTTCCAATGTCACATTCTTAGATGAAATTGGCAGAGGTAGAAATGCATCCACCATTTTCAAGGACATGCATTGTGGGTCCTTCCCTTTTTAGGCCGATTGTGGGTGAAGAGGGATTCAACCCCCGACACCATGGTTCGTAGCAACATGCTCTAATCCTCTGAGCTAGAGGCCCCGTCTCATCTCCACTGGATCTATTCCCGGGAGTACCCTAGGGGCCCATTTAAGCATTTTTCTTGTTTGTTTATTAGGGCTTCCTTCTTATCTTCATCGCGGGGTAGAGTAGCTTGGTAGCTCGCAAGGCTCATAACCTTGAGGCATTATGTTGCCCTGATAAAGTTCCTTACTGCGCACGTTAGAGATAGGTCAATGTTTTGATTGAGAGTCAACATCAAAACCTCGTGCACAATTGCGCAGTGTCTTATTATAGGAGATACATATTAATGCTACAAGAGCTCTACTTATTTAACTCGAGATCTATACAATTCAATATATGCTTACTGATGAACCTTAGTTGTCAAATATAAAAGGAAGATATTATCCTTAAGGGAAAGTTGAGGGATATCAAACTGTGAAATGACCATAAGCCGTTGTGGATTATGGTGAAACTCATGAGTATGCAAAAGGTTTGGATTAGATAACTCCTATGGATGCACGAGACAGCAAATTAATATGTTATTTGTATTCCGATATATAGGGATATGGTACTGGGTCTTAAACCGCTTAATATAGTACATGGGAATTTGAGATCGGATATATAATGATCGCGCAATAAACCTCAGATGTAGGCATCATGGGTCGATCGATCTAACGTCCTCTAACCCGTGGGCCTTAGAATTTCTCCTAAGTCAGTCTTATTCACACTCAACCCACAAGGATAGTAGAGAGAGAAACTATGAACTTATATACTACTCGTGAATGAGATGATACAAATCAGGGAAAGAGACTCATACATATAAGTACAATGCATTATACATAACAATGAGAGCATTCATTGTGAATAAAGGTAATTTCAAAAGCTTGTGAATCCGCGTTTTTCTCTTTGAAATCCGGCTTACCCATAAAAAAAACCCCTTTGTCTCCTCTTGCTCGCCTCCTCTCTCGCCACCTCCCCGATGCCTGACAAGCCTCGACACCATGGCTGAACATTCGACAAAAGGTGAGCCTGAAAGAAGGATGATGATGGATCAAGAAGTATATAGGGACATCAAAGAATTGATCCAAGAATTTGGAAAAAGTTCAGTGTTTTGCAAAATCCAATTGCTAACTATACGTTTGTATTCAATCTCTCTAATGTCACTGTCTTAAATGAAATTGATAGAAGTAGAAAAGGACACACCATTTTCAAGGGCATGCATTTTGGGCATTCTGTAGCACTGATAAAGTTCCCTACTGGGCATGTCACAATAGATAGAGATGTCATTAATGTTTTGAGAGTCAACATCAAAACCTTGTGCACAATTGCGTAATGTCTTGTTATAGGAGATCCATATTAATACTGCAAGAGCTTTCTTATGTAGCTTGAATGATATTGTTGATTCTCTCTTGAGATCTATATACTTCAATATCTGCCTACTGACGAACCCTTAGTCGTCAAATATAAAAATAAGACATCATCCTCAAGGAAAGGTTGAAGGATATCAAATTGTAGATTGACAATAAATTGTTGTGGATGATGGTGAAACTCATGAGTATGCTAAAGGTTTAGATTAGATAATACCAAGGGATGCACAAGACAACAAATTAATATTTTCTTTTTATTATGATATATAGGGATATAGTACTGAGTCTTGAACCACTCAATAGGATATATAGGAATTTGAGACTGGACATATAATGATCACGGAATTTGAGGTTCCGTTGGCAAAAATCTCGGATGTAGGTGTCACAGGACGATCAATCTAATGCTTCCTAACCCGTGCGACCTTAGGATTTCTCCTAAATTAGTCTTATTTAGAATCAACCCACCAAAATGGTAAAGAGAGAAACTCTAGAAGGAGAAACTCTAAAGTAATATGCCACTTGTGAATGAAATGATACAAATGGGGGGAGGAGACCCTTATACATACACATACAAGGCATTATACAAAACAACGAGAGCATTCATTGTGAATAAAAGGATTTTGAAAAGCCTGTGAATCCCATGTTTTTCTCTTTGAAAATTGGTTAATCCATCAAAAACCCCTCTGTCTCCTCTTGCTCCACCTCCTCTCTCGCCCCCCTCCGCCCGACAAGCCTCGACACCATGGCCGAACATTCGCCGGAAGGGAAGCCTAAGAGAATAATAATGACAAAGCAAGAAGTATAGAGACATTGAAGAATTGATTCAAGAATTTGGAAAAAAAAAATGTCAGTGTTTTGCTGGATCCGAGTACTGATTATGCATTGCTATTTGATTTCTCCAATGTCACATTCTCAGATGAAATTGGCAAAGGTAGAAATGGATCCATCATTTTCAAGGGCATGCATTGTAGGCATTTTCTTGCTCTGATGAAGTTACCTGCTAGCCACATCACAATAGATAGAGTTGTGATCAATGTTTTCACTAAAAGTCAACAACAAAACCTCGTGCACAATTGTGTAATGTCTTGTTATGGGAGATCCGTATTAATACTGCAGGAGCTCTACTTATGTAGCTTGAATGATATTGCTGATTAACGAAATGTTCCAAATGTTCTTGGAAATTCTTGCTCCCATTGGACCATTTATATCCATATGCATTAGGATCCCGATTCACAAGATCTATACAATTCAATATCTGCCTATTGATAAACCTTCAATCATCAAATATAAAAGGAAGATATTATCCTCAAGAAAAGATTGAGGGATATCAAATTGTAGATTGGTGATACACCGTTATGGATTATGGTGATGCAAAAGGTTTGGATTAGATGACTCCTAGGGATGGACGAGATAGCAAATTAATAAGTTATCTGTATTCTGATATATAGGGATATGGTGCTAGGTCTTGAATCGTACAATACATGGGAATTTGAGGTCGGATAAATAATGAGCGTGGAATTTAAGGTTCTATCGGCGAAAATCTTATATGTGGGTGTCACGAATCAATCGATCTAATGCTTCCTAACCAGTGAAGCCTTAGTATTTCTCCTAAGTCAGACTTATTCATACTCAACTAACAAGGATCATAGAGAGTAAACTCTAGAGAGAGAAGCTCTCAACTTATATGCTACTTGTGAATGAGCAAATACAAATGAGGAGAGGAGACCCCTATATATACAAGTATCAAGCATTATACATAACAATGAGAGCATTCATTGTGAATAAAGTAGTATGAAAAGCATGTGAATCCCGTGTCTTTCTCTTTGAAAGCTGGATAATCAATAAAAAAATCCGCCTCCTCTCTTGCCCCCCTCCGCCTGACAAGCCTCGATATCATGGCTGAACATTCCTCGGAAGGGGAGCTTGAGAGAACAATGATGTCAGATCAGGAAGTATACAAAGACATCAAAGAATTGATCCAAGAATTTAGAGGGGAAAAAAAGGTCAGAGTTTTGCGAGATCCGAGTAATGACTATGCGTTGGTATTTGATTTCTCCAAGGTCACCTTCTTAGATGAAATTGGCAGAGGTAGAAATGGATCCACCAGTTTCAAGGGAATGCATCGTGGGTGTTATATTACCCTGATAAAGTTCCTTACTGGTCACATCACGATAGTTAAAGTTATGATCAATATTTTGACTGAGAATTAACATCAAAACCTCATGCACAATTACGCAATGTCTTGTTATGGGAGATTCGTATTAATACTGCAAGAGCTCTACTTATGTAACTTGAATGATATTGTTGATTCTCTCTCGAGATCTTTACAATTCAATATCTGCCTACTAATGAACCTCAGTCATCAAGTATGAAAGGAAGATATTATCCTCAAGGAAAGGTTGAGAGATATCAAATTGTAGATTGACGATAAACCGTTGTGAATTATGGTGAAACTCAAGAGTATTCAAAAGATTTGGATTAGATAACTCCTAGGGATCCATAATGCAGCAAATTAATATGTTATTTGTATTATGATATAAAGGGATATGGTACTAGGTCTTAAACTGCTCAATAGAATACATGGGAATTTGAGACTAGATATATAATGATCACGGAATTTGAGATTCTATTGGCAAAAATCTTAGATGTAGGTGTCACAAGTCGATCAATCTAACACTCCCTAACCTGTACGGCCTTAGTATTTCTCCTAAGCCAGCCTTATTCACACTCGACTCGTAAGGATCGCAGAGAGAGAAACTTTAGAGAGAAAAGCTCTGAATTTATATACTACTTATGAATGGAATGATACAAATGGGGGGAGGAGACCCATATATATAAGTACAAGGCATTATACATAACAACGAGAGCATTCATTGTGAATAAAGGTAGTTTCAAAAGTTTGTGAATCTCGCGTTTTTCTCCTCGAAATCCGACTAACCCCTCAAAAATCTCTTTGTCACCTTTTGCTCCGCCTCATCTTTTGCCACCCCCTCCACTTGACAAGCCTCAACACCATCGCTGAACATTTTCCAGAAGGGGAGCCTGAAAGAAGGATGATGACGATCATGAAGTATGTAGAGACATCGAAGAATTGATCCAAGAATTTGGAAAAAAAGGTCAGTGTTTTGCGTGATTCGAGTACTGATTGTGCATTGCTATTCGATTTCTCCAATGTCACTTCTCTGATAATATTGGCAAAAGTAGAAATGGATTGTGGGCATTTTATTGTCCTTTTGCTCCGCCTCCTCTCTCGCCCTTCTCTACCCGACAACCCTCCACACCATGGCCAAACATTCACTAGAGGGAAAGCATGAAAGAACGATGATGATGGTGGAACATCGCAGAATTGACCCAAGAATTTGGAAAAAAAAAAAGGTTAGTGTTTTGTGAGATCTAAATACCGTTGATATTCAGTTTCTCCACTGTCAGATTTTCAGATGAAAATGGTAGACATCGAAATGGATCCATCATTTTCAAGGGCATGCATTATGGGCATTTGGTTGCTTTGATAAAGTTCTCCGGGGCATGTGATGTGGTCAATGTTTTGACTGAGAGTCAACATCAAAACCTCGTACACAATCGTGCGGTGTCTAGTCATGGGAGATCCGTATTTGCTGCAGGAGCTCTACTTATATAGCTAGAATGATATTAGAGCTAGAATGATATTGTTGATTTTCTCCTGAGATCTATACAATTCAATATCTACCTACTAATGAACCCTCAGTCATCAAATATGAAAGGAAAATATTATCCTCAAGGAAAGGTTGAAGGATATCAAACCGTGGATTGACATATGCTGCTGTGGATTAGAGTTATACTCATGAGTATACAAAAGGTTTGGAATTAGATAATTGCAAGGGATGCATGAGACAGTAAATTAATATGTCATATGTGTTCTAATATATAGGGATATGATAATGGGTCTTGAACCCTCAATACAATACATGGGAATTTGAGATCAGATATATAATGATGATGGAATTTGAGGTTCTATTGGCGAAAATCTCAATGTAGGTGTCACGGGTCAATCAATCTAACGCTCCCTAAGCCATGTGGCCTTAAGATTCTCATAAGACAGCCCTATTCACATTCAACTCACAAGGATTGTTGAGAAGGAAACCCTAGAGAGAGAAGCTATGAACTTATATGCTACTTGTGAATGAGATGATACAAATAAAACGAGGAGACTCATATATGTATAAGGCATTATACATAACAACGAGAGCATTCATTCACAAAGGTAGTTTGAAACGCTTGTGAATCCCGCAGTTTTCTCTTTGAAATCTGACTAACCTATCAAAAACCCCTCTGTCTCCCCTCACTTTGCCTCCTCTTTAGCCCCCTCCACCAAACAAGCCTCAACACTATGGCTGAACATTCGTCGATAGGGGAGCCTGAAAGAAGGATGGTGACAGATCAAGAAATACGTAGAGGCATCAAAGAATTGATCCAAGAATTTGGAAAAAAAGGTTTTGTGGGATTCGAGTACTTACTATGCGTTAGTATTTGATTTCTCCAATGTCACCTTTCCAGACGAAATTGGCAGAGGTTGAAATGGATCCACCATTTTCAAAGGTATGCATTGTGCTCATTCTGTTGGGCTAATAAAGTTCTCTACTAGACACATCACGATAGATAGAGATGTGGTCAATGTTTTGATTGAGATCAACATTAAAACCTTGTGTAAAATCATGCATTCTTATTATGGGAGATCTGCATTAATATTACAGGAGCTCTACTTATGTAGTTTGAATGATATTGTTGATTCTTTCAAGATCTATACAATTCAATATATGCCTACTGATGAACACTCAGTCATCAAATATAAGAGGAAGATATTATCTTCAAGGAAAGGTCAAGGAATATCAAACTATGGATTGACGATAGATCGTTTTGGATTATGGTGAAACTCATGAGTATGCAAAAGGTTTGGATTTAACAACTCCAATGGATGCACGAGACAACAAATTAATATGTTATTTATATTAATATAATCATTGCGAAATTTGCGATTCTATTGGCGAAAATCTCAAATGTAGTTTCACGGGTCGGCCTTAGGATTTCTTGTAAGCGAGCCTTATTCATACTTGATTCACAAGAATCGTAGAGAGAGAAACTCTAAAGAGAGAAGCTCTAAACCTATGTGCTACTTGTGAATGAGATGATATAAATAAAGGGAGAAGACCCCTATATATATAACTACAAGGCAAATCATATTCGTAGATTGCTCGTCAATTTAACGGTGGAGATTGTATCTCCCTAACCACCATCTACTTGCATTTATTGCATATGTATATAATTACCGTATCACCCTATCCCTTTAGTATTCTAGAATGCTTTAGAAAACCCTAGACCTTGGGAGATAGGTTGAGAGTTGCTTGTTCATGGATCGGTCACGGCCTTTGTTCGGAGATCCTCTTGGATCATTCGTTTCATCAAGCCATGACGAAAGATTGCAACATTTGAAGGCCCAAATGAAAGGAGTTTCGATAGTCCATGGGTCCTTTGACACCTAATTGAATAATGCAAAATTTTGATGGTCCATATGGAAGAAGTCTCCATAATTCACTATCTACGTGACACAAATTAAGTTGCGAATTGAATCGTGAAAGTCAAACGTCGATTCTCTCCAATTAAGTGGCTTCATAAGGAATTGAATCAAAAGGATTTGATTTCTTCTGTGACAATTCTATCTGGGAGGAAGCGTGCCACCTCTTTTGTCGCGGGTCTAGTTTTGGGGGGTGTTAGTCACGTAGCATATCATAAAACTTTATATTAATTCTTAAAGGAAAAGAGCGTATCCAGGTGGCTGTAGTTTAGTGGTTAGAATTCCACGTTGTGGCCGTGGAGACCTGGGCTCGAATCCCAGCAGCCACATTCATTATACATTTTCGTTTTTCTTTACTATTAACCATTTTCCACCCAAAATTTTGGCAGTTGCGGTGAATTTCATAGTTCTATCTACCAGCCAATTCACGTTGACTAACACATCAGCGTCTTTCCATTGGGGCTGTGCCGATACTCATTCGCAGTCCAAGTTACGTGCCAATATAGGACGATTTGACACTGCGTAAATTTTGCATTGCATGTGAATCATGTGAGCTTTGACTATTATAAATATCGTCACCTTATTTGACGTCGGTCATCATTGGATTGGGCCGCATCAATCACGGCAGATGGTTATAGATCGTGTGAATCCATGGTTTTTGGTGATGTCGAAACCTTGAAGAATTGACAATGGTAAAAAAAGTCGAATTTGGGATCACTCATGGATGGGCCTTTAATCGTTCTCGAAACTACACTTTGAAGAGATTTTAATAGAATACTTTTCGAGATAGATGGCATCAAGATCATCGAGGTAGACACATCTCTTCGATGTGCACCTTACAAGATGGGAGATGCACTCTTACAACAAACACTTCATAAGGAAGAATCGTGACAAGATTTATAGAGCACGTAAGTCAACATCATCTGAATCTTTATTTATAGAGAGCACAAAAATTGACTTGGTCCACACAATTTATTGATTGATTAGATCGTTGCTGGACATCAAATTCATCCTCCAAATGATGCGATTTCGATTTTGTTTCATTCAGTCAAGACGGCGGAAATCCGCGTGCGATTTTGAAAGGAGACTTTGATCCCACAATACAGGCGTGATTATTAATTATTTACCACACCGGTGATGGAAAAAAGGCATTATTAATTATTTTCAATTTTTTTTCTGACAAAATGTAATGTATTTTTCCTTCGTTGGATAGGAGTGGGCAGTGGTGGGCCCCAACAAAGGGGAGATCTCTGCAAATGGAAGCAAGCCAGCCGGCCTCAACCGCACACTTTCCACGTGTCGGCGCCGCTTGCTTCGTGCTTAAAACTATTCTACCGACGCAATCACGCAATCGTCTCTTTTAAATCATTTGACTAGTCCTCATTATTTATCCATTTGCTTTACATTTTTCCATTAGCAAGCGAGACTGAATTAAATCGAATTTAAAGGAAAACACAAACTAATAATAATAAGGAGGAGAAGAAGAAGAAGAAGCAGCACAACAATAATTAGGATTAACATCACAAAAACTCTCAAATTTGACACGTTACCAAAAATCCTGAATTGATACATTTACAATAAATTTACCTTAAATTGATATGAATCTTCATGTGTTAAGTTATTGTCAAGCATCATTTCATGATAAAATTTGATGGAAATTCATATCATATTAATTAATTTGGGATAAATTCATTAGGGGTGTATCGGTTTAGGATTTTTGGCGACTCAAAAATTAATTTAAGATAAATTTGTTCTAAATATACTATAGCATCAACCCGAACAATTATGATAATAAGTCAACAATCCTATTCAAAGCATATCAACATATCCCAATAAAATGCCAATCCACCTTTAGCCAAGTCCCAAAATTGCACTTGGTGGCTACTTCTCTTGATCCAGAGTTTATCCAATTAGGAACACAATCAGCAACCAAGGAAAATTACGTGCGACAAGCATATTGATAGATGCAAGACGAAGAGGGAGACTCTTTCTAGATTAGGCTCTTGACTTTAGGGTTTTCAAGTTATATCGTTGAATAAAATAATCCAAGGTTTGGTCAAATGAGTTAGATGTTAGATGAAAGTAAAGATGCACAAGAATATCCCAAAAGACACATGTACCTAATTTTGACCTTTGCAAGTGAATTGTATGTTTCTACATGATTCTTTATTCATACTGAATTATTCAGGATGTGATTTGATGGCAACGAAAGAGAAAGCGCTCTTGAGATGCTTGAAAGTTTAGGAACCTGGCTCTTTAACGTTTGGATGGATGTCAAAGGAAGGACGTATACATATTTTCGTGAAAAAGTAATTCGATATTCAAAATGTTCGGAGTACCCCCATTATTAGAAAAAAGAAATGCGCCCCCTAAATTTCTTATTTAAGCACGACGAAGACATCGATTTTTTGCCAATTTAGTCCTTCGTAGCATGCTCAATTATTTGGACATCTTTTATGAGTCTTTTTACTCTCGTCCAACGAATAAACCAAAAGTCATGTTTTTGTTGATTTCTTTCTGGCAATGCGATTTGAAACCGTCCGGCTTAAGTAAACAAAAATCTTATGTAGTAAATTACATTTAGCTAAGATAGATTAAAAACTATATTATCAAGAAAAAAAAGGGGGGGAACAAGCTATACCGTATAGCCTTTACCCTCCATTGGCCGTCCCAAGAAGCGAAGCCGGTTGTGCGCGGCGGCACGAAATCAACGAGGCTTTTTCTTTGGAAGCGTGGTGCAGCCTAAGTTCATCGTATCCACTTGTCCTTTTGTTCATGGATTCCAGAAACTCACGGAAGAGAAAATTTGCAGGAATCCTTTACCTAATTATGTTGCGGTGCATGAGTGGGTATCCACCAGTTTCATCACCACGCACTTTCAGTTCTTCCGATCCCCCTTTTTAAACCCCTTCTCTCTGCTCACGCCCTTCTTTCAAGATCTGATCAAGATTTTTATTTATAGATTCTTCTTTATTTCAAGATAAGCGATTCGTTTGGTGTCTCTTGCAAGATCTGAATGGACCTCGGAGCTTGCAAGAACCTCTCCTCTGTCGAGCCGGTTATGGGCTTGATCCTTGGTGGGTTTTGGCGGAGGAATTCAAGAAAGTCCGCGGTTCTTTCTTGACTGGTGAAACAGGGGAATTCCTTCCTCCTGTTGTTGCCCTCTAAACGTTCTTGCGTCTCTCTACTTTCTGGGAAAATAGCGAGTGGGAGAGTTGAAATCATGTGGGGAGAGAAAAGGAAAAAAAGGTTTTGAAGAATCTGGCACTTGGGTGTTTCGTGTTTGGTGGTGGGTCTGTTCTGGAAGAGGAGCCCGGAGAGGGTAAAGGATAGAATTTTATATTCATCAAGAAAGGAGATCAGAGGAAAACCGAAAAGGGGCAGAGAGCATAAGCACAGTTCCTCACAGCAGGAGCGGCAAGTAAGAATCGATTCCTGTTCCATCTTTTATGTCTTCTTATGTCGGGTTCCAGCTCTTCCTTTCTTGCTCATGCATTGAAACTGAAGCTGAAAACTCCCCTGAAGTTTTGGTAATTTCATCAGTCGATTTCCATGTCTTGAACCCCAATTCGCTTCTTGGGTTTGATACCAATCGCTGCAATCGCTGCAATCTCAGTTTTCTCTTCTTCTTCTGCTCGTGCTTGTGGTGATGGAATCTTGGTTGTGATTTAGGGGATCCATGGCGACTCTGGTCGAGCCCCCGGATGGAGTCAGGCAGAGAGGGAAGCAGTACTACTCTATGTGGCGGACCCTGTTCGAGGTGGACGCCAAGTACGTCCCCATCAAGCCCATCGGGCGAGGGGCGTACGGCGTGGTGTGCTCGTCAATCAACCGGGAGACGCACGAGAAGGTCGCCATCAAGAAGATCCACAACGTGTTCGATAACCGGATCGACGCCCTCCGGACCCTGAGGGAGCTCAAGCTCCTGCGGCACATCAAGCACGAGAATGTGATCGCCCTCAAGGACGTCATGCTCCCGGTCCACAGCGCTAGCTTCAGGGACGTCTACCTGGTTTACGAGCTCATGGACACCGACCTGCACCAGCTCATCAAGTCCTCGCAGCCGCTGTCCAACGAGCATTGCAGGTTCTTCATTTTTCAGGTACGATTCGTGATTTTCCTTGATCGAATTCCACCTCCGGTTGAGCTGTGCACCACCTTCGGTTCGAAAGAATAGCAATGTGCGCGTTGCTCCTTGGAATTGTGACCTCTGAATCACTGGTGTTGTGATGCGAGATTGCCGTTCGGCCGAAATTTATTAACTCTGAACGAAACACTAGACTTTGGATTAGGCGAATATTGCAGAAGTGCAAGTAGAGTTCTATACTCATTGTTTTATTGCATTGAATGTATTTTTCAGTTCTAATCCTTGTTCTGATTTTGATTCTGCACATTCAGTTGCTGAAAGGGCTGAAGTATCTGCACTCAGCCAACGTTCTTCACCGCGACCTCAAGCCCGGAAACCTCCTGGTGAACGCCAACTGTGACCTGAAGATATGCGACTTCGGGCTCGCGCGGACCAACCAAGGCG
This sequence comes from Eucalyptus guilfoylei, assembly GCA_016097605.1. Classification (NCBI taxonomy): domain Eukaryota; kingdom Viridiplantae; phylum Streptophyta; class Magnoliopsida; order Myrtales; family Myrtaceae; genus Eucalyptus; species Eucalyptus guilfoylei. The sequence goes on from CM027869.1 coordinate 30,278,008, forward strand.
ACGGGCAGTTCATGACTGAGTACGTGGTCACGCGGTGGTACCGTGCCCCTGAGCTGCTGCTCTCATGCGACAACTATGGGACCTCGATCGATGTCTGGTCTGTGGGCTGCATCTTCGCCGAGATCCTCGGGCGCAAGCCCTTGTTCCCCGGGACAGAGTGCCTCAACCAGCTGAGGCTGATCATCGACACGCTGGGAAGCCAGGGGGAGGAGGACATCGAGTTCATCGACAACCGGAAGGCCCGGAGGTACATCAAGGCGCTGCCCTTCTCGAGGGGCACCCACTTCTCCCAGCTGTACCCGCAGGCCGATACCCTGGCGGTGGACCTGCTGCAGCGGATGCTCGTGTTCGACCCGAGGAAGAGGATCACAGTGACGGAGGCCCTCCAACATCCGTACATGGCAGGCCTGTACGACCCGCGGCGCAACCCGCCGGCTCAGTACCCGATCAGCCTCAACATCGACGATAGCATGGAGCAGCACATGATTAGGGAGATGATGTGGAACGAAATCCTTCACTACCATCCTCATCAGTATGCTTCTCTCCATGGATAAAATAGCGGAATCCTTCACCATCGACATGCCAGAGCAAGAATTTTCTATCCTCTGTTCCCTGAATTTTCCCCTGAAACTTTCTTGTTGGTTCCTGCATTGAGAGAGACCTAATTGCTTGATGTTCTGTAATTTGTAAAAAGTTGCAATGGCCACACCAACTAAGATAGCACATTGCAATTTCTTTAAAATAATTTTTGTAATATTATTTTCCTTCTTTCGCTAATCCGAAACTTTAAGCATAGGATCCTTTGAAGTTTAATTCGATGCTTCAATCTCTAGCTATGTAATCACCAAATTGCAATCACATCAGCTTCTTCGAACCAAATAATGAATTAGGTGTCTCGAAAATGTGCAATTAGCATCTAATCATTAAAGATGAAAGATGCATCTCAAAGGGGAAAAAAATAGCTTTACGTAGAGCTCATGGAAAGTGATTGTACAAGGCAAAAAGTGCATAGGTGGCCCATTGCTTTGTGCTGCATTTTCAACATGGACATCAAACTTTTAATTTGTACGACCAAATTCTCTAATTCGTAATTTCTTTATTAACGAAGCCGCTTGATCTTTGATTTTGGTAAATCAAAGTTGATGTATGCATTAGTTGTGACTGAAAATGATGCAGAATAAATCATTGCTGCTATAAACGTTATGCCAATCGAATTGAAGAAACGATTATGTAAGACACAATTGAAGAAATTTTCACTAGGCCTTCCATTCGATAATTGTATCAATTAGTGCAATAACATCGTATATTTCTCTATAGCAACGATCCATGTCCTATCGCTGGAATTAGGGGTTCTAAGGTGGAATTAAGAATCAGAGATTGGACTGGCTAATCTTAGGACCAATAATTGGACCGACCATCAATCTGGTCTAATTCCGATTTCGGTTACTTTTTTTCTCCACTACTTGATACCTTATATTATGAAGAAAAATAAATAATTAAAAAAAAAAAAAGTAGACATAGTCAGTTCGATTCCCTATAAGAATTGGGAATCAGATTGTAGGGACACTGATTCTACTCTTAGGAGCTGAGAATTGGATCAATACTTCTAGAAACCGGACCAAACCGCCCAGTCCAAGCATTTCTTGGTTCAAGTGGTCTGTTTTGCACACCCGTAATTGGATTTATGACGGAGGGACTTGATTGAATTTTTCTACAAATTTAGGGATTCGATCGCACATTCTGAAAATCACATTGAGAAAATAGCCGCAAGTTCGAGGACTCCATCTCAAATCCTCGGCTCCATTTACAGTGCGCGCTCTTTTGAAGAAGCGCAGAACTGAACCAGAAATGTGCGGTGAAGCTTTAAACCCTAGAAAATGGCGGTTCACCTGGGAAGCGCAATCCCACCATCCCACCCTCAAGCTCCTCCTCTTCAACCCCGCCGCGCGCCCGGTCGATCAATGCGGCGACCTGAGAGTCCGGCCGGATCCCGCCCGGTCCGCCGTCGCCGTGAGCTTCGCGGCCGGTTCCGGACGAGACGTCTCGCTTCTGGTCCCGGTCCCCAGGGTCCTGATTGACGGTGACTCCCCGGCGAGCTTCAGGGCGCTGGAGGATCACATCGAGGTGAAGCTCGCGCTCCTCCTCCCCGTCGATCACCCGGTGATGTCTAGTCTCCACGCCGCGTTGGGTTTGTCCGACGATGGAGGAGGGGCGTTGTTGCTACCGGATGCTCCGAAGCCGCTCTCGACGGACTCCGGTAAGGTTACGGATCGTGTCGTGGTGTCTTGGTCCACGGGCGGGTTCAGTTTCTTGATTTTGCTCTTACGGGCCGCTGAACTGTACTGAATGAGTGTTTCTCTCTGCTGGGGTTTGATTTTGATTTTGTATTTGTCGGTGCTGGTTGATTGACTTATGTTGGTAATGCTTGTTTGGTGTAGATTTGGAGAAATTGTCCTCTAAGGGAAGTGTCGATTTTTACTGCAGAAGTTGCTCGGCTAAGCTGACCAGGAGTCCCATCAGGTTAAGCTTGTGTTGTTGTCTATGTAGGTGGATATGACGTGTGGAATGTATGAACTGTCAGTTTTTGATTTTGTCCCCTTTTTTCACCACACATCCAGCTGCTTTCTCGACTCACCATCGATCAATTGGCAAGAGGTAGCTGACAACTGGTTTGGGGCTTGCTGTTGCTCATTTGGAGGTATAAGCGAGAAGCTAGTGTCTAGGTATGCAAGGTCCTATGCTCCTTCAAGAGGGAGATGCTTATTGACATCTAGAGCAGTCATTATTTGCAAAGATGATCTTATGAATTGTGAATTTCCAGAAGATGAAAGAAACCAAAGTTGTGAATATCAACCCCTATTGGCTAATGAAGATGGTGATCAGAGTAAAGTTCTGATGCATACTGGAAGTGATCATGCAACTGGGCCTACGGATGTTTGTGAAGGAAAACTGAAGTCTATGCATCTTAATGATGAGAATCTCCTTGAATGTGAAGCTGCTGGTGCTGATGGTGATGGATCTATATTATATTGTGAATCACCAGGGTTGGATCTTACAAGAAATGAGACATCAGTCAATGGATGTTGTCTTCACACTAGTCATTCATTAAGCTCTGAGCATGAAGGCCGTGCGAGGGATGTATCTAAAGATATGTGTAGACAACTGCCTCCAAGCCAGAAATATTTTCTGAATGGCTTTCTTGGAGATGTTTTCATGGCCAATTCTCACAATATTTCAACAGCTATCGAGTGGGTTGAATTTTCATGTCCCCAGTGTTCAGCGCTTCTCGGATCTTATCCTTGTGCTGACAGCTGTGCACCTCTTGACAATGGAGTGAGGTTCTATAAATGTTGTGTATCCACTGATATGCCATCCAAGGGACCGGATGACTTGTTCAAGTGAGTAATTAACACTTAAAATTTCCTTTATACTGAATACAATTTTTTTTTTTTTTAATGATTTCCTATATTTACGTACTTCAATAGATCCCTAGGTAAACACACATGCCGATACACTTAGACCTATGGGAAGTAACCTAAGTTGTGTGATCGTACTCATTTCCTTCCATATTATTGCCAACATAGCTTAAATATGGTCTAATATTACTCAAATTTGATTGTTGAAATCAATTTGTTAAGACATGGGTTAGAGTATATCGCATCGTTGTCTATGGGATCATATGCTCTTTATATACATGTGGTTTCCCTCCACTTATTAACTTAAGTTTTTGGGTTTGACATTCTAACGTGTCAAATGGTGTTGGTTATTTATCAATCGTGTTCTTAAAGTGTCATATTGGGGTTTCTTAGTGAAAATTCTGGTGTCATATCAAGTTCAAATCGCGCTTTTGTGTTGTATCAAGGATTGCCACCCCGTCTTAGACCCACCTACAGCAAAATGTATGTCTATGAAGATCAGCACTCGTTAACATCATTCGAGGAAAATATTAACCTGTAAAGATAGATAGCAAATTGATTTAGAGAGAATGGAACTCTTCATGTGCACCAATGCCAATGATATTGGATCAGACACCTTTGGCATGTTCTAAGTATATGTATGAACTAAGCCTCTGTTTCTTTGGCGGATTCATGTATCGCGTCGTAACTCATGAGAGAGTATTCTCTTTTTCTTTGCTATCAGGGATTATACATTGGATAGGATGTTCAGCAACCAGATTTTGGAAAGTGCAAAGGATGATCTATCCTTTCGTACAGTAGTTAGAGATATGAAGACTAAATCTCCAGTTCTTCAAATAGTTCTTTTAAATCCAAATTGTTGGTTGTCTACTGGTTACTGCTTTGACATGGACAATCCTCCAGAGTCAACCACGAAGCTTATTCTTCAACCTGTGATTAAGGTGCTTTTCAATGACTGCAGGGACAATACATTGCTTAGCTCAAAGTAAGTTCATTTCTTGACTCATTCTCTTCACTGATCCTCCCTTTTCTTTGTGAAGCTTGAATTTTGTAAAAATTAATAGCATTATAAACTTCTTCCTTGTTTTGAGCAAGGAATTTTTATAGCTGAGCCATGTGGTTATTATACTACGAGACTTACCATGTTCCAATTAATATGAGCGACCAATATTTGCTCCAGTAGATAGGTTTGTTGGACGTTATTCTTCACATGGAATTCGGCAATTGTGTTCTATTTTTGTCTTCTGGCCTCCCAAAAATCATATAGTATGTGTCAATAAAACTAGAGAATGTACAATAAAGGAAAGCTTTTTGAAGAAGGTGCAATGAACTCTTATGCAGGATGAGCGAAGAATGGGTTAGAACGCATTCAGCTGATGAAGTGTTCATGCTGATGCGTCAAACGGAAGCATTGATTGCTCATCTTGTTTCAGCTAAAGACATATTTCCACCTTCAATGGTGTCTTTTGAGGGTTTAACTTTGTCACTTGTTCAGAGGTGACATGACTATGTGCTAAGCTTTTCATCTTCCAGGGGATCCTTTTGAGAATTTAGTGGATGAAATCGACTGAAGAATTATCGATCCTGATGAAACAGACAGGACTATATTTTCTCAATCTTGAATCCTGTTCATTTGCATTCGGAAGGAGCCTTCAGATTATCTTGTAGGCTGATGCTCCTTTAGAAATGCACTTTTTGAATTATTGAAGGTGGTTGGGAGAACAAAGAGTATTGGCAATTTCCTCATTGTGAAATGACTAAATTGATCCAGGGCTCACCATTTGATTTATTTGTATGCAAGAATCAGCAACTTAAATTTTGAAGTTCATCCATCTTTCTTACCGCTGCTAATCTTAATGAGTAAGAGAAGTTTGTGTGACAATTGATGTTGACAAGAGCATTTGTTAGCTAGCCATCAGCCTGTTATCCTCCTTGCACTTGCTCCATTTAAAAGTATAGTCCAAATTTTCCTAATGGCTGATCCTTTGAGTGGCTGACCTGAAGAGCCTCTCCTTCGTCATGATTAACGAGGATGAAGAATGAAGTGAAGATGCAGAAGTTTTAGCTCTAGCTCATCTCAAGATGTACATTGAACTATTCATCTTTTTGTATGACTGGGCTTGGGTTGTTATGTTCATCCTCTTGCTTTTTTCAGATATATGCACTTTACAAGTTTGGTTGTACAGCTTTTTGTTGGTAAATTGCAATGAGACGATGGCAACATGAAAATGATCTGTGAAAAGATGAATGTTTTAGATTTACAGGAGTCACGTAAAGGGGACTCTTCTCAGCGATTTGGGTTGATCTCCATTTCCTTTTGCAAATTTTCAAGTTTGTGTTTGTGGATGTGGTGGATCTCTCCATTCCCTGCTCTTGAAGCCATTGGACGGTGCTGGCTATTCAGACTTGCATCTGATGGTGTGGCTCGATTTTCATACGATTCTTTTGCTGACGAATGGCAAGAAACCATGAGTTGCTTCTTCATTTTCACTCTACTGCTCGTCATTGGTTGGCCATGCATGGGACATCCCTGGATGTCGGCTTTACATTTTTCCTTTGCTCGAATACTATTGTCCTCTGTTTGTCCCGGCCACTGCCATGCAACTTTTTGTATACATTGTCTGAAGTGATATGTAGTGCGACAGACCAATTACCATTGCCGGTGTGTCCTCCACTTTTTTCTGTATTAGGGAATTCAATGAATTTCACTGAAAGTGAAATAACAAGTTGAGGGACCTGCAAAATCAAACTGGGAATTGGATCATCCAAGTAAGATATGTGTATCTTTTATGCTTTCTCTAGAAGCTTGTAAAGTTATGACCTCTAGTATTTTTCAGATTGAACCCAAACGAAACAATTATCTCCAAATTTTTCACCTTTGAAAGGAAGAATTTTTTAACAGTACTCCTGGAATGTTTTCCTCTAGGGTGATTTGGTCAATGTCTTGTCCATGAACAAATTGAATCTTCTTCACCGAGTGTCTTCTCTAGGGCTTTTGTCCACGTGGTTTCCGGGTTATTTATGGTAAGAGTGGCGGGAATGATATGGAAATATTAGAAGAAACTAAAGAATGCCAAGGAATTATTTTCCACAAGCCTAACATAATTAAACCTATGTACTGCAACAATCACATTGATTGCGATACGAATGCATTTGTTCGCCCACCATAATAATTGAACTAACCTAATGAAACTGGAATCGACATTTGTTTTTTTAAAGTGCGTCACAAAAACGAATCGAGAGAAATTTTGGCACTATTGATAAGGCCTTTTGATTTGTTGTGTACCCCAACTTCGATGTAGTGAATTTCGATGAAGTTGAAAGTAAACCGTTGTGTTGCCCTTTGTTGGCTTCTATCTTTCCCTATTTTGCTAGTTAAAAGCCCTTTTTTTCTACCAAAAGTCACCTCTAGTCATTTAAGCTAATTTCAAACTTCAGAATCCCTGCAAAAAATGTTCATCAAGAAAAAGAAATGCAATATACAAAGCCAAATGAGTTCTCGATAGACACTGACAGAAAAGACGAGAGACCATGATACATAGACGGCCTCAAGACAGCTTCTGGTCGAATAAATATTGAGGTAATCAGTCAATTGTCTGTGGTCTATAGTCTTGGTCGTTGACAGAGTTCAAGCAGGGAAGAAGATGAAATGAAAAATAATCTTCTCCAAGAGCCTGTGGGGTCTGATGCAAATATAATGCAGAAAATTAGGAAGTCAGAACTGTGCTGACCGGCTCATTCGGATTATTATATTCGCATGGAGTCTCTTTAGCAAATCTTGCACTCCAATCACATCCCAGATGATTGGCCCCAAATGATAAAGTAAATCAGTCTCTTTAGCAAATCTTGCACTCCTATCACACGAGTTGAATTGGTCCTGTACTTGGCCTCTCTTGGACGACCTCCTGCTTTTCGACTCGCCTTCATCGAAACGTTATCAGACATTGCAATAGATGTCCTGGTGTCCTCGCCCCACATGCGTTGATCTTGTCAGAAACATCACGAGCGTGAAAAGTAGTTGTACTTTGAATTCTAACCACTGAAGATGGCCATAAGAGGATTACCAAGATCGTATATCTTTTATTAGTTCATTGCACAAAGAAAGGACAAGGGATTTAAAATGGGTCTAGATACCAGAACTCTGTTGGGTTGACTATATTTGAGATAAGCCATAGGATTGCAGATAGAAATGACCAGTGAACGGAGCTGAAAGGACTCGATCAACAAAAGGAAAATTACCAACTCTGCTTTTGTTTTCGGTAGCTTGCTAGAGTGATCAAACCTTGGTGAGACCAAATCCGTGTCTGAGTTCAATTCAAGCTCTTCCTCATCATGCTCTGTAGCACATGGACAAAGTCAATCTCAGTTTCTTATAAATAACCTACATGCTCGTTTCATCAGTCTCATCACCGCAAGTCCAAACTTCCTCATTCATATCTCAGGCACTCTCACAAAGAATCACAAGCTCTTTTTGTTCTTTGAAGGATCATAGACAGATACATTGAAATGGCTCGGTCTATGACTTTTCTCATTCTCTTCTCAATCCTTGCACTTGCTCCAATGTGTTACTGTAGCAGAACCTATGGCGGTTACCTGCATCCCCAGTATTATGACTATTCATGCCCGCAAGCTGAGGATATCGTCAGGTCCGTTGTGGCAAAAGCTGTAGCCAAAGAAGCTCGCATGGCTGCTTCCTTGCTACGGGTTCACTTCCACGACTGTTTTGTTCAGGTCAGTGACCTGTTAATTTTTTCAGCTGCAGAGTCATGTTTCATGTTAAAATGTACTGGTTAGGTGAACACAGTTGCATACATTTCAGTTGCAGTGCTTTGTGCATCTTCAGTTGCGTACATTATGTGGACACAGCCGCATGCATTTACTTGACAGTCAACAGAAGCCGAAGCAAAGGGCTTAAAATGAAGAGATACCATGTTCACAACTATGCAAACACTATGGGTTGTATTCAACTGAAAAATTGTCCGGGTAATTTGTGCCAAACACAGTCTCTACCGTATTAGGTTCCCTAAAATAGGACACCGCCTCTGTTATGTTGCAGACAAGAGTTAGATTTTCATCTCTAAATCCCTTTTTCTGCAAACTTTCAGGGATGTGATGGATCGATACTCTTAGACAGCACCGGAACCATGCCCAGTGAGAAAAGGTCTAACCCGAATCGTAAGTCTGCTCGGGGATTCGAAGTCATTGAGGAAATAAAGGCTGCCCTAGAAGAGCAGTGCCCGCATACTGTGTCCTGTGCTGATATACTTGCTTTAGCTGCCAGAGACTCCACTGTTCTTGTGAGTGATTTGCTTAATTAGGCTTTCCTAAACTTTAAAGTGAAGTCATGGGTTGAATAGTTAATAACTAACATTTTGTTCTCTTCAGATGGGTGGACGTAGCTGGGAGGTTCCTCTAGGAAGAAAGGACTCGAGGGGTGCAAGTTTAACTCTTTCTAACCTCAACATCCCTGCACCAAATGACACTTTCCCGATCCTCCTGAACAAATTCAATCGCCAGGGGCTCGATATTATTGATCTCGTTGCATTATCAGGTAAGATACGACTCTAACCTATAACGATCTATTCTTGCCTCTGGGTAGAATCTTGACGACTCTTCTATCTGACGTCTCCTACGAAAGGAAAACTACCTATATGATGCAGCAATTTTCTTGTTGACTGGGTTGAATGAATTCATATTTTTCAAAACAATAGAGCTCCTAATGCATTATCATTGCATTGTTCAAATAACGCTTAATCAAGAGAGAGAGAGAGAGAGTGGGTTTCATCGGCTAGTGTCAGCAACAGTTTCAGCATTCAGAGTCATGTAATGCAAGTGTGAGAGTCTGGTACATGATTTTTTTCCCTGTACAGGAAGCCACACCATTGGCAATGCAAGATGCACCACGTTTAGACAAAGGCTCTACAACCAGTCAGGGGACGATCAACCAGACTCCAGACTAGACCAGTCATACGCTTCCCAACTCCGTGCCACTTGCCCGAGATCAGGCGGTGATCAGAACCTGTTTGCCTTGGACAATGTCACTCCGACTGTGTTTGATAACAGCTACTTCAAGAATTTGCTGGCTTACAGGGGCCTGCTGAGCTCTGACCAAGTGCTCTTCACCAGTAACAAGCAATCAATGGAGTTGGTGAAGAAATACGCAAAGGACAATGAAGTCTTCTTGCAGCAATTTGCAGCTTCAATGGTCAAGATGGGTAATATCTTGCCATTGACAGGATCGAGGGGTGAGATCAGAAAGATCTGCAGGAAGATCAACGGTTGAAACCAAGCACATAAAACTGGTGCTCTGATGGAAATTTGATGTGATTCGTTTTTTCTTAGATCTATGTGCGGATTTCATTGTTTAACTGCTTCCGATTGATGTACACTAGATATGCTCTGGTGCGATTTCTTTCAATAATTTTGGCACGTAATAAAATTTCTTTCTCAAAAGATACAATGAAATGATGGCATTTAATCTAAATAGTTAGAAAAACCAGAAGTGTAGCAGAAAATGCCTTTCAGGTTTGGTAATTTTGTGTATGTTGATAGAGATTTGGCAAAAAAATTAAAGGTAACAAAAGAGTAGTTCAAATTTCAAATGGATGAGGAGATGGGACAGGATCTAAAACAAAATCATTTCTTCAAAGTATTTCTAGGAAAATGGATTGCTTTTCCCCGCAAAATTGTTTGTTAATTTTTCTCCACCTCTAGAGATATTTAGGCCATGTTTGGTTCAGCTTTGCAAATGGGCTTTGGGACTCTAAAGTCCCTTGGCCAAATACAAATGCGTTTGGTTCATTTTTTTAGGCGACTTTGGCAAGATGCAATTGCATTTCCAAAGGACTCTAAGAGCCTTTAACCCAATGTATATCTGGAGGTGCTTTGGAAAATTGCATCCTGGGAATGCAAGTCATGGGTACTCTTCATCTTCTCTAAACCACCGCCGATCGGAGGTCGACGATCGCCGGCCAAGGGGTTGCGCGCGCCAGCGACGCGCCGGCGGCTGTCGCCTAGGGTCGCGCGATTCAGGCCATCAGTCGCCTTCCAACCTCAAATCATATGCGTTTGAAGATTAATTATTCAGGTTCCCAAGATAACTTGGCAGGCTAGTTCAGTCAACCAGTGAATCCAGGATGCTCAATAAAAACAAGCTGCGAGCTTTATGGACCAAAAGCTCAAGATTAAAGTTGAGCAAAGCGAGGGAAGACGTCAGGAAGAAAATGCACGATTCATTCCACAAAGGACCAAAGAAGCACATGACTATGAAGACAATCTCATTCTTTTGTTTAACTGACATTGACGCGTACACTGCACAGTGGAGAGAGTGGGGGAGGTAATGGCACATTGAGAAACTTTCTGAGTATGATCAAAGACCAATCAAAGTTGTGATTCAATTGAAAGATTTACGATAAAATTGAAAATTACATGCAATAAATTTAGGATTTTTTTATACTTTTTACAATTTATGTATAGATATGAGCTATTTGTTTCTACATTATCTATAAACCATGATGTAGTTCGTAGCATATTTCCAATGAATGTAGATAATTTCGTAAAATATGACCATTGTTATTTTGATCTTTAAAAGTAAAATCTCATGCCACTTACATCAAATCACAATGAATTGCTCTCATTTCACAAAAAATAAATAATTTAAATTTAAAAAATAAATAAATACTTGTTTCTTTTGAATTAATTCATCAATTAAAATGTATTCATTATCGACAATAATTTATATCTAAAACTTTTCGTGAACGATAAAAATATTTATTTATATTTACAAATAATATAAGTGATTATCTTTTAGAAAATATTTATTAGATATTTCAACTTTTTCATCTATTTGTACATACTAAAAAGCCACTCAGTCCAATATGAACACGTGTTTGAGTATCAGGAGATAGCGAGATCCCTGTACAAATTCCCGAAGTTGTACGCGACGAAACGTGGAACGGCGGAAGTCGAATCAACGAAGAACGACAGCCTCTCCCTCTTCTCATCTCATCTCAATCGGTCCATTTACCCAAGGACACCATCGTACATCCCTGCCCGCGCCACGTCCCTCGTCCTTGACACGTGTAACGCAGAGGCGCTCTCCACGCGAGCAAGGGGGCTGCGCATCTGGAACGCTCTCCTCCTCTCCCTTCCGTCTTAATAAAGGGCCTTCACGTTTGCCGTCATCATCGGAGCCCGTTGCGTGTTCATTCGTGTAGGTTTGCAACCGAGCAGGGTCCCATACCAATTTGGAGACATGGCGCATTTCCAGAACCACTACGCCAGCCCGGCGGTCAGTCGGACCGACGAGTACGGCAACCCGGTCACGCGGACCGACGAGTATGGCAACCCGATCGGGGCGGAGCATGGCAAGGAGCACCACACTCTAGGCGGCATGCTCCGTCGCTCGGGAAGCTCTAGCTCTAGCTCCAGCTCCGTAAGTAATTTCCTCGTAACTACTCTAGAATTATTACAGGGGACTCATACACGATCATTATTGTGAGAGCAGTCCGAAGACGACGGGCATGGAGGGAGGAGGAAGAAAGGGATCAAAGAGAAGATAAAGGAGAAGCTGCCGGGCCGCCACGACGACACGCCGTCCCACACCGCCGTGACCACCACGCCAACCGGTTACCATGCCACGGGGGAGCCGCACGAGAAGAAGGGGATCGTGGACAAGATCAAGGAGAAGCTCCCCGGCAGTCACCATCATCACTGAATCGGATTCGACGGGACTCAACGAAGTCCGCGCGGAACCTTATCGCTTTCGACGATCGAGTTCGACACAGTAGAGATACCGAGACTCGTGTAATAATGCCCCGTTTGTACAGCACAGTCTGTTCTCGCGAGTAGCTCTCTTCCATGTCATCACATATGTAAGTGGTCCTTAGGTGTCGTAAAGAGAATGATGTATCCTTTCCGTTCGCATCTGGGTCGAACTTTGCAGTGTATTTCTATTATCTTTATCTATCGCGTGCGCTGAATGTCTTCTATAATGTAATGTCTATAATGTATCCTTCCCTCCCTTAACAGACAAGCGGTCTCACCTACAACCAAACTGGTTCTATGCCGCATCGAACCCTAAATTTGCAGTAGAGGTCTGCAACCAAACCGGTTTTATCCCGAGAACTAAACCGGTTCTATCCCGAGAACTAAACCGGACAGCATGAAAAATAGGTCTGGGAAGCGGTTCTTATTAGAACTAGTCCGAAACAAGTTCCAAATTTTGGAATAAGAACCGGTCCGAAACAAGTTCCAAATTTTGGAATCGGCTGTAATTGGTCCGAAAATAGGTTTTGGGTGAATATTCATGGGAATCAAATTAAACTGCCCTATATTTGGAATCGGTTATATAAGTTAAAAAAGTTAAAATTTTAATTTATTTTTCCTTCATTGAAACCCATATTATGACTAGCATTCCTTTAGCAATTGTCTTTTCTCATAACTCCTTGTCGGTCTTTCTCTCCCCTCAAATTTTATGGATGAATAACAAATTGAGTTTTATAATTTATGTTTTATATTACGTGTTTGAACCTTTTATCATTTATAATTGCACGTGATCGCATATTCATCTTAAGGATTATTGTTTTTGGTGGATTAGGATTCCTGGCGTTCATCTTTTACTTTGAATCATTTCGTTATCCTTAAACCTAATATGATTTTGCTGTAAAAAATGAACCAAAAAAGAGAAAAAATAGATAAAATAAGTTACCAGGTAAACCCTGAAACTAGATCAAAAGAATACAATGGGTTTCAAAACTGGTTTCAAGCAAACAGGGTAGGCTTCAAAATCCAAAAACTGAAAATTAATTATAATAGAGTAGGTTCCAATTTCTAACTTTGGAATTGATCTTGGACTTGGAACCGATCACCCCTCATTTGCATAACCTACGAGCCAAAGGATTAATAGCACTACTCATATTTACATAAGAGTACAGAACAAAGAGATTGTATGAACACTTGCAATCAGTTTAGACAGTCATATCTTTATATCATCCGAAGCGGTTCAGAAAACGTTATTACCATGACAAATTTGGGCCAACCACCATCTTTAGTGCATCCATGGGGGTCCTTCTGATGATTTCTTCGACCTTTGCTCATTCCTCGTCGAGCTCAGACGCAGAGGCGGCTTCCAGCTCTCGCATTCTTTGTCTTTCAAGCACGGGCCGTCCGGGTGTACATGCCACGGTCAGTGCTTCCGGCACCGGTACAAGTCCCTCCTCTTCGTGTATATATCGAAGTAGTGGAAGTGACCGGGCCACTCGAAGCTGCAGAAGAAGAGCGTGGGGCCGAAGACTTTGGGCCGGAACGTGTGGCGTTGGGTTGGATCCGACGAACGTCAACGTCGTCGTCTCTCGACTTGCAGTGCACGGTGAGCACGGCTCCTCCTGGCAAGTCGTTGATATTCTGGACGTGGAGTTTGGGCCATTGCAGAAACCCTAGAATGAGCATGAACAGCACCAAGAATTTGAGGGAGGATCTCATTTTCAGTTTTAATGTCTTTTTAGCCTTCCTTTCGACCATGACATCAGAATCATGCTTGGGACGATTTGATTTATAGAGGAATGAAATTACAAACTAGAAAAGGGCTTTGGACCAAAAAAAGGCAAAAAGAAAAAAAAGGGCGTGATCATCTTTTCAAAAGTCATTTAAATGTTATAAATAATCGTGAATTTAATTTATTTTTGGCTTCAGTCAGAAGAAACTCCAATCTCTCTTCTCATAAATTTGCTTTTAATTAGTGTTTTCTTCGGTTATAAACTTTTTGCAAGACTGATAGCACAAGTAATTAAGGGTTTGGAGTTTCTGCGACCCTTTAATTCAAATGGGCTTTGACTTTTGAGAAGTCATCGATATTGAAGGTGGGGGACTGAACTTGGATCAAAATTGGAAAGAAAAAAAATCCAAAAAAGCACTTAAAATACTTTCAACTTTTCAAATAATGGTTCGAAATGAACATTATTTCAAATAAAGACATGAAATACCATTACTTTCCCAAACAAAGACTTGAAATAGTTATAACCTTTTCAAATAAGGGTCTAATTTTTCCGGCTAGTAAAATAGTTTGGCGCATTTTCATCAAAAGGCAATTTTAATTATAATTAAATTAGATTAAAAATTAAAAAGATATATATATATATATATATATATATATATTTTATAAGCAAAAATACAAGACTGTCACCCCATCACTGGTAAGATGGCAATAATGGCCAATAGGGTTGCTGGCTCCTTGGCGGGGGCTAATGACCCTCACCAACCAAAGGCAAGAGCCTCTCCTAGATCACGAAGCTTGCCTAAAGTCATAGCCCTCTCCTGATTCTAGCAAGGGTCACTGACCCTCCCCTAGGTAGGGGTGTCAGTAATCGAACCGAAAACTGAACCGAACCGAACTGAACTGAAAAATTTCGATTTTTTCAGTTCAGTTTTCATTAAAAACCAAAACTTTTCGGTTCAATTCAGTTTTTGTCGATTAATCGAATTGAACCGAACCAACAAATAAAAGTGGAGAAATCTGAGTTTAACATAAAAAAAAAAAATCGAAAAACCGAACCGAACCGAATCGAAATTTCGGTTTGGTTCGGAAGATTTTTCTAACGGCTCGGTTCGGTTTGGTTTTCCAAAAAACCGAACCGAACTGTTGACACCCCTAACCCTAGGCACCAATGACCCCATTGCCCCACTGGCAATTGGGTGGCAGCCATTTGTAAAGGGCCTATGTATTTCCTTTTTTTTTTATTTGTTTTTTATGGAAAGAAAAAAAGTAGAAAAAGGAAAAAAAATTCAAAAGACAAAAATGCCATTCACCATCTAATGAGTTTTGGCCCTTCTTTGTTATTAATATGGCCACTTCATACCTTTATTTAAAATAGAGTCACCCTTATTTGAAATTTTCCTCATTGGAAAATATATGATCCTTGCGAAAGTAGTCATGATTTTATAGTTTTATTCTCACTTATGATCCAAAAAGGATATTTGGGTGTTCCAAGTTGTGGGACAATAATGGACACTCTTATATACCCATCCAATCCTCGTTTTTTTCCACCTAATTAATAGGAAAGCATGATATAAATAATCGCTAAACTTTGGTTTAATATGTAATATTATCTTTAAACTTTTAATTTATTTCAATGTAAGGGATTCGTGAAACATTAGTAGATATTCAATGTAGTCATTCCGTTTGCTCAAATGCCAAATTAGACCTTTTTTTCTTATGACATGGATTATATCATATCTTGATTTGAGATGGATATTTTACTTAGAAGACTCATATGTAACTTATTTCTATCGTCCGCCATTTTCAAATTTTACGGATTGGAAGCCATGTCATAAGATTTTGTCTACTTGAATTAACGAAATAGTAGACATTCAAACATTTTCATGTAATCAAGAATTGTTCAATAAAACGTTCGAGAATGGACTAAAGTCTGAAAATATTTGAGTCATTTTCTCAATCAATAATAAAGCCGTTCCTCCAATTTAGAGAGAAATTTCGATTTGATTATTTCCATATTACCGTTTCTATAATTATTGAGAAATAGATGTTTGACCAAGAAAAAAAAAAATCATGGGGAAATAGATGAACGCCGACATGAAAATAGATTTGGTAGCGAATAGTTTAGTTCCATATTCCCATAAATAAATAAATAAATAAAGGAGTTGGACAAATTCCATTTTGATTAAATTCCCATTTCATGCTGACGTCATCGAATGATTGCCAGTACCAAAAACTAAAATATAAGATTAGTATATTAAAATATCATTATTTTGTCGGAAAAGATGGATATATACTCTTTATCAAACACTAATTTAATTTTTTAACCGATAAAATAAAGGATTATTACATTACTCGTTCCGGCGACAATCCCAACCGCCAGTGTAAGTGTAGCTTCCAGCCCGCTCGGCGCGCCGACTCCGAGCTTCAGCTCCAGTCGTGGCTCGCGGCTCTCTCCGATTTCTCCGTCTGATCTGGTCTTCGGGGGCGAACGATTCGGAGCGCGAAGTCGAGAAGACGAAATCGCGACGCGTTCCGTTCCCTCCGCTCGCCGGGAATCTCGGAACGGAGGAGGAAGATCTCCGGCCAATTCGCTCGCTTCGCCGGCCGCCGGACATGATGGTGGAGCCGTCGAGGCTCCTGCGTTCCCCGTCGCGCTTGCGCGTCGCGATTGCACGTGAGGACGCCATTCCCGTTTGTTGTTGTTCTTTGAGCTCCGCTGTTCGTTGTTGAGGTAGGCGGCGGCGCTAGTATTCTGATCTTGATGCCGGTTTTTTGACCGCCGCCCGTTTGCCTTGCGCAGTTGCGGTGGTTTGGGGAGCGATCGGAGCGGCTTCCGTCGTCGTGCCGAGCACCAACTGCTACGCGTTCGATAATGCCAGCCGCCTCGTTGATTTCGTATCCTTTTTTTTTTTTTGGTTCGGTGAATTGCTCGTGTTGTAAATAAGCGTGGAAAGCAGTGTAGTTCTCGTTTGCTCTGCCGATGGTGTTTGATGGTTTATCTAGTTGAAAATAAGAGATTAGCATCGTAGCTTTTGGTTCTTGTACTGATAATTCTAGAGCGTTGTTTGAGCACTGGAGTGTGACGCAGCTGTTTTTCCTTTAGCTGTTGATTTAGAGTAGCTGGATTGGCCATGTGTTTGAGTACGAGGGGAAGGTAAATCTTCTTGTCATGTTGCTGTCTGTCTCTGATCATTTACCTCGAGTTCATGGGGATGTTTTTAGGCAGCCAAGATATCGCACTGACAGTCGTTTTTCGTGTTTTTTGGGCTTGATGCAGGAAGAAGACTTGGTGGTCCGGTTTTGCAAAGATGTGGAGACTCGGTCCAATTTGGTATTCCACTTTAACTTGAGCTTCACATACTGGCCATCTTCATGCACTATGAATGAATGTTTCAGCTAATGTTATTGCAATTATGGTAGACAAGAGTATGGTCTTTTTTTCCTAGTAGAATCAATAAATTAAGGCAAATGACTGTAGATACTGCTATGCTTCAGATATACTATTATTTCTTGCTGAGGTGCTGTTAGTCAATTGATTGTACAAATTACTAAAGGGCGGGTCTAATTACAACTATTAAAGATGGGATATCAGAGAGTACCTTTATTATGGCAAAGAATCCATGCACATTATCGTTTATACCTTACGCATAGTTTTATCAGAAATTCACATTCTTTGAGGGCAAACTATGATTCAGAGAATTCATCGTTATCTAAAACTTTTTGATTCATCTCCATGATACTCATCTTTCTAGCATTATATCACTGGGGTAATGATCAGCTGCTTATCTTATAAAATCACAGGGCTTTGTGGCTTTTGGTCGATTTGACAAGTTCAATCACTTTACTGCTGGTTCAGGACATAACGATTTTGTTCAAGTATGCTCTCTTTCATGTTGCACAGTTCTTTGGTGAGGTTTTCACTAAGCTTGGTTTTGGTGAATAGAACTTTGTTATCTCAAGTTAACTAGATGTCACCTTACTTCCCAGTACATTTCTGCTTGTAATATGGTCAAATTTTTAGCACTCATTAGACTGAGATGAGCTCTAATTATGGGAAGCATCCGCAATCACTGTGATTATTCCTTTGAGAAGTTACCATTGCATCATTATTTCCCCCCACATTCTCAAGGTAATTAATGTCTTCTCTGAATTTACAGCGCTTTTACAATGGTGACCTGAGAAATTGTGAGAAGAGCTATGACAAAATGGGACGGACAGCTCAGGTTGGTATAATGTCAAACCTCCTTTTGTGCCGTAAATTCTACAAAATAAGCTATTCTGATGCCTGGAATGGTCAGAGAACAAGCCCAACCAAATGGGGTGGGTAGTCAAATGGAGTAGGAGCTCACTTGACCTACCCCATTCCATCCCTTTCCATTTGTTCGGTTGCATGAAAGAAACATCAAATTGCCTTTTTCTTCTGTATAATTTCAGGTGAATATAATTTGCGGGAGTTGTTCAAAAAGCCAATGCAAAGGTTTGTGAAAGCTCAAGTTAATGTCTTGGCTTGTTACCTTAGTGACGTGCATGGCCTACTCGGCATGTGAATATTTCTGAGGATTGTCATAAAGTTTAAACTTGTAGTTTTTTGGTGTACGCTAGTTTAGTGCGCACAACACTAAGCAAATTCTTCTACAAAAACACTGCGGAGTACTTTTGTAGCTGAATATTGACTGAAAATGGAATTGGGATATGCTAAGCAATCGGGTGTCTCACGACAGGTGAACTTGGATGCATATGCAATGTTACCTACAAGTCTACGTGCAGGTGATCAACACATTACCCTTTTTCTTGTATTATTTTTTGGATTGGGGTCTTGGTTATAGCATTTTTGTATGAAAGTTCCATGCTCCTCAAAATCTATGTGACTATCGCCTGGATTATTTCCCAAAGATGTATATACATAGAAATGTTGGTTTCTTTTCCTAAATGATGCGAGAACCATCCAGAGCAAGTCTATGGTTGCTGAAAAACCTTCCTCTTTGAATCATCAAGATTCAAAAGAAATCTGTTCTGTTTTCTTGCTGAGGTGTGATGTCTATGGTTATCTAGAGCAAGCAAATGCTACAAACATCAAGTATAAAGCTAGCCATCGAGAAACTGATTTGACGGATCTTTTGATCAACCAAAAATTGAAAGATATTTTGAAGGTCGTGTTTTGTACCTTTGCCCTCTTAGAAAGAGTTGCAGCACTTCTTGACTGCTAGTGGCTACATCTCTTTCATTATAGGAAATACTTAATCTTTAAAATATCTTCAACTTTATTACCAAAAAGCCAAAAAGGCAAGGTGAGTTGGTCCCTGACATTCCAGGATGTGTACGGAGTTCGCACCCTTTGTGCTATATTGGTAGTTCAAAAAATGCGTCACATTTTCTAACAGTAATCTCTGCAATTGATTCACCCAGATTGCACTGCTGGATGATGTTGGTTTATGGTCTGAGAGGCCATAGGAAGTTGGGCTGTTTAGATATGGTTTTTATTGATTAGTATGAAAGGAATATAATGCTGGGAGTGGAAAGTTATTTATGAAGGAGTGTGAAAGATTGTTCTCTTGCTCTGATATGGTAACTAAGCAGTACCTTCGTTGATTTGTTCTTGAGTACTGACTATTTTTTTCCTTACAGAGTTCTTGTAGAACTTGCCATTCCATGTGAGGAACAGGGTCCTCGGGTGTTTGAGGGATTTACTGTTGGTTTTCATCCACGGTCTTGGGAAATTGTAAGAACCCAGTCATCCACACTGCCACAATGTGAGCATTTATATGAATTATTGAGACAGTTGCACGTGGTGGACTTGTAGGTTTATAATGGCCTGACTCAGCCTGGTTTCGAGAAATCTTATTCTGATTTCAGGTAGGCAATGTATGTTTTTATTTAAACTAGAGTGTTATTGTTTCTCAACTTTTCTTACCCAATAAGTATAACCAGCTTTTGTTTCCCCTGTTAACCAAAACATGCCAGCCATGATCATCGCAACAATAATACCATGGGTTACCTTTTGCAGTTTTAGGACAGAGCAGACCCATGTAGCCCTTTACATGACGGCTATCAGTTCCCACTCTAATTTGGTGCAAAAACCTATTGTCAAGGTACTTCATCCTTACTTAAGGTCCACCATGCAATAAATCAGCTATCTATTTGCTTTAAAATTGCGTAATTTTCTTAGGTTTTCCCAGAAAACGGATTGGATGTCAAGTTATCTGGATCAGCGATGACAGGCAGATATCCCACAACTTTGTCTCCAACAACTCTAATTTTGGACTGGAGATGTATGGATAAGATATCGTCCTGATCTGCTGGTTTAGCTGTAAAATCAAGCAATTATCGTGTTGATGACTTGCATGTTTCTAATTTTTCAGGCAAGACACCCCGTGATTCTCCATATGAAGTTGAAATCACAGTACCTGTGGACAGTTATGAACCTGTTCATTTTACACTTTCCAAAATATGTGGTGAGCTCATTCAATGGAACTCTCCTCTCATTCTCTCACTTGCTCGAGTGGGTTTTACAGTGCATATTCAGTTAATGACTTGCCGTTTAACTGATTTTGTTTGGTTGGTCGTTCAAAAAATCTGCAGGACATAGGCAGGACACAGGAGGAGATGCTATAGGAGGATGGGCTGTATTTGGGATCCTATCTTGCATGTACTATTAGTTTGATATTTTTTCCACGTGCTGTTGGTCAGTATAATTCTATTTAACTACAAGGGTTGCTAAATAGAGAGCCTAAGGTTGTGACATACATGGTGGGATTTTTTTTCCTTTTGCCTTTGTCCCTTTCTGCCAAATAGCCAAGATACGTCACAAATAATAGAAGTGTGGCATATTTTTGTGGATTACTTCATCCATGAGGTAGATTGTAGCTTAAACAATTTCAAGATCTTGATGCTAGGTTTATATCTTTCTAATAACTAAAATGTGATTCTGTGACATTCGTTTCTTTTCTTAAATTAATTCTGAATGATTTGTCATTGATCAGATGCATTATTTTGTCAACTGTGCTCTGCATTGGAGGGTTTGTCTACAAGGTACGAGTGGAACATCAGGTAGGCTGTCTAACATGTGCATTGAAAGATTAGATGCCCTTGTATGTTATGTCATAGTTTACTAACTGTGCAAATTAGTTGATATGTGCACCTCTTCACTGTTTGCAGCGTGGACTTGATGCATTGCCTGGTATAACCATTCTATCTGCTTGCCTAGAAACTGTAAGTGGGTTCTGCTTATGCTAATTCAGTTAACTTGTCCTGTCAAGCCTCCTAGGGTAAGAAAAAAAAAAGAAAGAAACTTTTCCTGCCATGCCTTTATTGCACTACCTTTTTAGGAACCAGTTCTATCAGAAACAAAATTATAAGTTCAGCTAGTAAATGATTGTCAACTTTGAGTGACTCTCATTTTGTATGCTTATCTTTTAATTGATGTATAATCTGGAACTTATTTAAAAGGCGAGCGGTGGGAGGAGCGGCTATTCGCGAGCAGAGGAAATAAACAGTGCCTTCACTAATCAAGCCTCTTGGGAACAACCACAGGATTATGACTATGCAGCAAAGAAATCAAGTGGAAGGGCATATGGTTCGTTTTAACTGTATGCGCTGAGTCCACAAAATTGTATATTGTGCGACCTGTTTTTCTTCTCTTAGTAACATGAAGTAAATGATTTGTCAATATCTTTTCTCATCACAAAATTCAAGCATTATCGCTTTGAGTTTGTATCTCGAGTGTGTTCAAAATTTCTCACTCTTCCATTCCATGTTCGTCGAGTTCAAATGTACGGCTCTGTTACCATGCTCTTTCCGTAGCTACAAGATGGTCTCTGATGGATACATCGTCTGAAGTGATAACGTAGCGCGACAGATCAATTACCATTGCCGGTGTGCAATGAATCCCATCTTTTTTGGCGCCATATATGACGCATCTTATTTTGGCGCCATATATGACGCATCTTACTTTTGATTGGTTGGTAATATCACGTGGCATATCCGTCATATGAAATACCTTATCCTCCGCTTTTTTCTCTATTAGAGAATTCAATGAATTTCACTGAAAGTGAAATAACAAGTTGAGGGACCTAAAAAACCAAACTGGGAATTGGATTATCCAAGTAAGATATGTATATCTTTTATGCTTTCTCTAGAAGATTGTGAAGTTATGACCTCTAGTATTTTTCAGATTGAACCCAAACGAAACAATTATCTCCAAATTTTCCACCTTTGAAAGGAAGAATTTTCGAACGGTACTCCTGGAATGTTTTCCTCTAGAATGATTTGGTCAATGTCTTGTCTAAGAACAAATTGAATTTTCTTCACCAAGTGACTTCTCTAGGCCTTTTGTCCACTTGGTTTCCGGGTTATTTATGGTAAGAGCGGCTGGAATGATAAGGAAATATGAGAAGAAACTAAAGAATGCCAAAGAATTTTTTTTTTCCACGAGCCTAACATAATTAAACATATGTACACTTTTTTCTCTTACAACAGCAAAAACCACACTGATTGCGATACGAATGCATTTGTTCGCCCACCACAGCAATTGAACCAACCTAACGAAACTAGAATCAACTTTTTTTTTTTAAGTACATCACAGAAAACGAATCGAGAGAAATTTTGGCACTATTGATAATGCCTTTTGATTTGTTGTGTACCCCGACTTCAATGTAGTGAATTCCGATGAAGTTGGAAGTAAGCCGTTGCATTGCTCTTTGTTGGCTTCTATCTTTCCCTATTTTGCTAGTTAAAAAGCCCTTTTTTTCTACCAAAAGTTACCTCTAGTCATTTAAGTTAATTTCAAACTTCAGAATCCCTACAAAACATGTTCATCAAGAAAAAGAAATGCAATTTGCTCAAAAAAAAAAGAAAAAGAAATGCAATATACAAAGCCAAATGAGTTCTCGATAGACATTGACAGAAAAGACGAGAGACCATGACACATAGACAGCCTCAATTCAGCTTCTGGTCGAATAAATATTGAGTTAATCAGTCAATGGTTTGTGGTCTATGGTCTTGGTCGTTGACAGAGTCCAAGCAGGGAAGAAGATGAAATGAAAATACTCTTCTCCAAGAGCAGGTGCTTCTCCTCCCACTCTTGTGGGGTCTGATGCAAATATAATGCAGAAAATTAGAGAGTCAGGACTATGCTGACCGGCTCATTCGGATTATTATATTCGCCTGGAGTCTCTTTAGTAAATCTTGCACTCCAATCACATCCCAGATGATTGGCCCCAAATGGTAAAGTAAATCAGTCTCTTTAGCAAATCTTGCACTCCTATCACACGAGTTGAATTGGTCCAGTACTTGGCCTCTCTTGGACGACCCCCCTGCTTTTCGATTTGCCTTCATCGAAACGTTATCAGACATTGCAATAGATGTCCTGGTGTCCTCGCCCCACATGCGTTGATCTTGTCTGAAACATCACGAGCGTGAAAAGTAGTTGTACTTTGAATTCTAACCACTGAAGATGGCCATAAGAGGATTACCAAGAACCCATCGTATTTCTTTTATTAGTTCATTGCACAGAGAAAGGACAAGGGGTTTAAAATGGGTCTAGATACCAGAACTCTGTTGTGTTGATTATATTTGAGATAAGCCATAGGATTGCAGATAGAAATGACCAGTGAACGGAGCTGAAAGGACTCGATCATCAAAAGGAAAATTACCAACTCTGCTTTTGTTTTCGGTAGCTTGCTAGAGTGATCAAACCTTGGTGAGACCAAATCCGTGTCTGAGTTCAATTCAAGCTCTTCCTCATCATGCTCTGTAGCACATGGACAAAGTCAATCTCAGTTTCTTATAAATAACCTACATGCTCGTTTCATCAGTCTCATCACAGCAAGTCCAAACTTCCTCATTCATATCTCAGGCACTCTCACAAAGAATCACAAGCTCTTTTTGTTCTTTGAAGGATCATAGACAGATACATTGAAATGGCTCGGTCTATGACTTTTCTCATTCTCTTCTCAATCCTTGCACTTGCTCCAATGTGTCACTGTAGCAGAACCTATGGCGGTTACCTGCATCCCCAGTATTATGACTATTCATGCCCGCAAGCTGAGGATATCGTCAGGTCCGTTGTGGCAAAAGCTGTAGCCAAAGAAGCTCGCATGGCTGCTTCCTTGCTACGGGTTCACTTCCACGACTGTTTTGTTCAGGTCAGTGACCTGTTAATTTTTTCAGCTGCAGAGTCATGTTTCATGTTAAAATGTACTGGTTAGGTGTACACTGTTGCATACATTTCAGTTGCAGTGCTTTGTGCATCTTTAGTTGCGTACATTATGTGGACACAGCTGCATGCATTTACTTGACAGTCAACAGAAGCTGAAGCAAAGGGAGATACCATGTTCACAAATGTGCAAACATTATGGGTTGTATTTAACTGAAAAATTGTCTGGGTAATTTGTGCCAAACATAGTCTACCGTATTAGTTTCCCTAAAATAGGACACCGCCTCTGTTATGTTGCAGACGAGAGTTGGTTTTTCATCTCCAAATCCCTTTTTCTGCAAACTTTCAGGGATGTGATGGATCGATCCTCTTAGACAGCACCGGAACCATGCCCAGTGAGAAAAGGTCTAACCCAAATCGTAAGTCCGCTCAGGGATTCGAAGTCATTGAGGAAATAAAGGCCGCCCTAGAAGAGCAGTGCCCGCATACTGTGTCCTGTGCTGATATACTTGCTTTAGCTGCCAGAGACTCCACTGTTCTTGTGAGTGATTTGCTTAATTAGGCTTTCCTAAACTTTAAAGTGAAGTCATGGGTTGAATCGTTAATAATAACATTTTGTTCTCTTCAGATGGGTGGACGTAGCTGGGAGGTTCCTCTAGGAAGAAAGGACTCGAGGGGTGCAAGTTTAACTCTTTCTAACCTCAACATCCCTGCACCAAATGACACTTTCCCGATCCTCCTGAACAAATTCAATCGCCAGGGACTCAATATTATTGATCTTGTCGCATTATCAGGTAAGATACGACTCTTAACCTATAACGATCTACTCTTGCCTCTGGGTAAAATCCTGAAGCCTCTTCTATCTGACGTTTCCTACACAAGGAAAACTACCTACATGATGCAGCAATTTTCTTGTTGACCGGGTTGAATGAATTCACGTTTTTCAAAACAATAGAGATCCTAATGCATTATCATTGCATCATTCAAATAATGCTTAATCAATAGAGAGAGAGAGAGAGAGAGAGAGAGAGAGAGAGAGTGGGTTTCATGAAATCTCCGGCAAATTTCATATGATCATATAATCTGGCTAGTGTCAGCAACAGTTTAAGCATTCAGAGTCATGTAATGCAAGTGTGAGGGTCTGGTACATGATTTTTCTCCCTGTACAGGAAGCCACACCATTGGCAATGCAAGATGCACCACGTTTAGACAAAGGCTCTACGACCAGTCAGGGGACAATCAACCGGACTCCAGACTAGACCAGTCATACGCTTCCCAACTCCGTGCCACTTGCCCGAGATCGGGCGGTGATCAGAACCTGTTCGTCTTGGACAATGTCACTCCGACTGCGTTCGATAACAGCTACTTCAAGAATTTGCTGGCTTACAGGGGCCTGCTGAGCTCTGACCAAGTGCTCTTCACCAGTAACAAGGAATCAATTGAGTTGGTGAAGAAATACGCAAAGGACAATGAAGTCTTCTTGCAGCAATTTGCAGCTTCAATGGTCAAGATGGGTAATATCTTGCCATCGACAGGATCGAGGGGTGAGGTCAGGAAGATCTGCAGGAAGATCAACAGTTGAAACCTAGCACATAAAACTGGTGCTCTGATAGAAATTTGATGTGATTCGTTTTTTTCTTAGATCTATGTGCGGATTTCATTGTTTAACTGCTTCTGATTGATGTACACCAGATATGCTCTGGTGCGATTTCTATCAATATTTTTGGCACGTAATAAAATTTCTTCTTCAAGAGATACAATGAAATGATGGCATTTAATCTAAATAGTTAGAAAAACCAGAAGTGTAGCAGAAAATGCCTTTCAGGTTTGGTAATTTTGTGTATGTTGATAGAGATTTGGCAAAAAAATTAAAAGTAACAAAAGAGGAGTTCAAATTTCAAATGGATGAGGAGATGGGACAGGATCTAAAACAAAATCATTTCTTCAAAGTATTTCTAGGAAGATGGATTGCTTTTCCCCGCAAAATTGTTTGTTTAAGGGTAATTTTTCTCCACCTCTGATAGAGATATTTACACACATTATCGCTGCCGTTGAATTGTCTACAGCGTGCTTTCAAACTCGCATGTAACTAGTAAAGCATGTGTTCCCACCTCAAATCATAAGCGTTTGAAGATTAATTACTCAGGTTCCCAAGATAACTTGGCAGGCTAGTTCAGTCAGCCAGCGAATCCACAATGCTCAACATAAACAAGATGCGAGCTTTATGGACCAAAAGCTCATGATTAAAGTTGAGCGAAGCGAGGGAAGACATCAAGAAGAAAATGCACGATTCATTCCACAAAGGACCAAAGAAGCACATGACTATGAAGACAATCTCATTCATTTGTTTAACTGACAATGACACGTACACTGCACAGTGGAGAGAAAGTGGGGGAAGGTAATCGCACATTGAGAAACTTTCTGCAGTATGATCAAGACCAATCAAAGTTGCGATTCAATAGAATGTTTATGGAAGAAGTTGAGAATTTCGTCGCAAACTTGTTGCGCTCTCTCCTCGTGGATGAAACGGTGCCCATCTAGAATGACGACCTCGAGATTGGGAACAAGGTTCTTGAATATGTTTCCTTGTATGTAGTCCTTGGTGCCGGCTGCCTCGAAACCGTGCTCCTTGTTGCCGATTATGAACTTGGTAGGCACTGTGACTTTTGCCCCATCCCACGGCCCCAGAAGCTCCCAATCCCTGCTTCCATTAAATACACAGTTGAACTCGTCTCCCGTGTCGATGACATTTTATTGAATGGGGTCAATTTTCTTATGTATGCAGTTGAGCAAAACGATAGCAGTTGGGTAACAAAGCCAACTGACACGTGGTCGAGTTGCAGTTCTTTCTATGAAAAATTATTCCTGGAGAGAGAGAGAGATCTTTTAGATACTCACAAGTCCATAACTCGGTAATAGTTGAGAGGGCCAGTGAAACCCGACTCCTGGAACTTGTCAGCATAGACCTGCAAATCTTCTTCAGTAATCCAGGAGGGCAATGTGGCCGGAGTTTCCAGGTAGTCAATGATCTCCATTCCGGGAGGAGCAATTAGTATCTCCTTTTTGTTGTGCAAGAGCAGCTTCTTCATCACCGTCAAATAGTCATATCTTGCAAATGCCTGCTCCGCTCTTCCCGGCTTCTGTTGTATCCAACAGCATGTGGCAGAGCAACATTAATGAAACTTGAAGAGTGAGTGAGGACATTGATACTCAGGTACTCACACAGTAGTTGTCTTGCCAATCAAAAATTTGTGCCACGCTCATATTTAAGGCAATTCTAAGCGATTTACATGCTGAAACTGACTTTGTTTATGACTCCATCTAATGATTTACTGGAAAACACCAACAAAATGTCCACAAATTACATTGGTCGAAACTATAAACCAGTGTAATGGACTATTAGGATCTGCATCGACTTAGAAAGTCAATGTTTTCATCATATGAACTCAATTGAAATTTATTTGAAGCCCGGTGGAGCGAAGTACTTAACATGCTTGAATTTGAGGCAGTTCTGTTATTTGTTCAGGTTATCATCTGAGCTCAAGGCTGAACCAGAACCACAACATTCAGAACACTTCCATACGTTGATGTACTCATCCTAACATGCTTCAGTGACTTGCTACATTGGTCTAGTGCATGACTCAGAATCAAGCTTCAGACTCAACCATGCCAAACACAGGTGAAACTAAATGAACATTAATCAACAACAACTGAGCTAACAGCTCATTGCTCGAGACTGATGCAAAGTCGCTGCGAGCAGAGTTGAACAGAACCTGAGTTGGGTGTGAGCAACTCGACTCCATTTTTTCCGTGAAAAGCGGAAAAGGTACCTGAAATTGAGTGATGAAGAAACCATCTCCAAGAGGCTTGTACGATTCGAGAATGCTGGTACCTGGAGATCTGGGGGAATATGGAGAAGAGAGAGCAACCAGACCCTTCACCAAATCAGGCCTGAACAAGCTCAGGAACCATCCTACAACTGCTCCCCAGTCATGCCCCACCACAAATGCCTGATCAAACCACATAATCGCGTCCTTAAATTTAGAGCATGACTTCGACATACCAACCAAGTACACTGAAGCCGTGCGTCTTGTGATGTCCATATCATTTACAGATTGCATGTCAGCTGGGAGCATTGGTTCTTTTCGTATAATAGTACTAGTTCATCGTAATCATCAAAGTTTTTCTACATACGATGGCAGCAAGATCGGCCTTAAAGCATTCGATAATTCAAACCTGCCCAGAAAATACAAAAACTTTCCTATTTGCTAATTGATACGGTAGCTTTCTTGCAATACCCACAATTTCAATTTTCAAATTCCCCTACTAATTTTATAGTATCTTTATAAGATGCTTCATAAAGCTCTCTCAAAAGATTTTGTTCACAGGTATATCAAGAGCATCGGCTACTAGAATTCGAAATAATTCTTAACAAGATCCTGAAAAGCAAGAACCGTGGCGAGAATTCGGTTAAGCAGTCGCCAGGAGGACGAGGAGGAGGGGGCGGCGGGAGATGGAGGTGGGCGAACCTGGCGATGACCGAGGTGGTCGAGGAGGCCGACGAGGTCGCCGACGAGGTGGGGGATGGTGTAGGCGGCGGGGCTGAGGGGGGAGTCGGAGTCGCCGTAGCCCCGGAGGTCGGGGGCGACGGCGCGGAAGCCGCGGGCGGCGAGGAAGGCCATCTGGTGGCGCCAGGCGTACCAGGTCTGGGGGAAGCCGTGGAGGAGGAGCACCAGGTGGGGTCCCTCCCCTTTCTCCGCCACGTGCATCCATATCCCGTTCGTCCTCACCCTGCTGTGGCTCACCTCGTACTCGAACGGCAACGACGCCATGCCTGCGATCCGTACGGCGAGATCCTCGGATGACGAGACAGGCGGTGCGATCGATGTCGCGAAACAGAGAGAGAGGGAGAGAGAGAGGACGACGAAGGGAGCTGTACTTTTGTCGGGACAGAGCAGGAAGACGGTGATGACATGACATGGAGGCGGCGGACTGGAAGTCAAAGATGACGACTTTGACTTTTTTTTCTCCCACCGTCCGACGTGTCGGACGGGCAGGAAGTTGGTTTGGAGCGCCCAATCGATGGAGACGTAGGAAAGCAGCTCCCGGGATTGGCTGACGCGATGACAAATAAACAGAGAAAAAGATTTGAAGTCGGTAGGAATTCTATTTGAATTAATTCAAGAACTTAATGAAGAAAATCACATATATAAGCTTCGGCCAATGGTCATTTAATGAAGTATTCGTGATTTTGAATTCGATTTACATTCGATCTTATTCATTTCTCCAAATATATATGATTAATTTTTATTTTTTTTAAAAGGCTTCAATAGGATGCATAGGATTTGATTATCATCATCAATTTAATTTTTAATTTTTTTCTCCATTTTCTCATCATTTTCAAAAAATGCATCGAACGGCCACGACCATTCGAGCTTGGGATCCACCAAAGCAGAATCAAGTCCCAAATGGTTTTTATCTTCTTCTGTTGTCATTATAGAAATCTCATGTAGGCCCCAGCCTTTTCAGTTCGGCCTACCTCCAAACCCCAATAATTAATCCCACTATTATCATTTAAATAATTAAAAAAAAAAGCTTTGATGGGACCCATCATAATTTTTTAATAAAACCAAGAAAGGGGGAATCTTTGACAATTTAATATTAATAAGTTCAGTTTACATTGTGGGCCGCTTTCTAACTTAAGAAGATGTAGACACGCGACACGACATAACACGACACGACAATTCGTCATTTCTCAAAAATAAAATTCCGATACGTTAAAATACATTATATATTAAATATATATTTTTATTTTTTTAATTAATTTGATTCAAATTCACAAATAAATAATAATAATAATAATAGCTTATAATAAATTTATACTAATAATATTAATAAATCTATTTATTGAAAATTTGAAAGACATATTCATAGTTAATGTGTACCCATATTTAGGAATATGTTTTTAACTTTAATAAAAATTATAGATGAAACTAATAACTAACAAAATAATAGAATCAACTTTATTTAAATAAATCTATGATCTTCTATAATGATCAAAATTTATTGGTATTTAGCATTCAATATTTTTATTTTTTTGAAATCACTTTTTAACTCATTTATTTATTTTTTTTAACAAAAATAACTTTACCGCCCAAAAATTATTTGCCCTCAAAAGCCTTCCAAAAATTATTTCCCTCTATCATTGTTTCCTCCAAACCCTCATCTCCCAAAAATCATTTCCCTCCCTTGTTTCTCTCTCTCTCTCTCTCCCTCCGCCCCCGGCAAAGAAAAACCATAGCACCCATCAATCACCCCACGCCCCCATCTGCTCCTACACCACCCTAAAATCCCCCCTTGGTTTCTTCCCCTGCTCCCCCGCTCCCCTAGAAAAACCAAAGCACCCATCAATCACCCCCACCCCAAGCCACCACCTGCTCCCCTGCCCCCATCAATCGTCCCCACCCTTGCTCCCCTGCCCCCTCGGTTTTTCCCCCTAAGAACACCTTTCATTTACTTGGTTTCTCTCTCCCCCACCCCACGCCACCCCATCCATCCCCCTCTCCGCCCCTAGTTTCTTTTCGTCATCCCCCACTACCCTCCCTCTCTTCTTGCTAAAATCCTAACCATGGCCTCTTCTTCCTTCTCATCACACAATCCTTTCAGCTCTCTCTCGGTCGCCTCATCGTAGTTACTCGCCACCTTGCCTCCAACCCTTCCTCCTTCGTAGCTGCAGCCTCGCCGTCGACCCTCCATCGCAGTGTCGCAGTTGCGGCCCTTTAGATTGCCTTAGTCTATGACTCTATGCTCTTCCTCTAGCCTTCCCTCACCGTCGCTGCCTCGTCTCCTCTCTCTCGGACATGCGTGTCGGAACGTGTCGAAAAAAGTTGACCACGTGTCAGAAAATCCAACACGTGTTGACCGTGTGTCCAAGCGTATCCGAGCGTGTCGAACACGTCGACACGTGTCAGACACGAAACGAAAGCTCTGGCAACGTGTCCGTGTTTCAAAGCTTCCAACCATAAAAAATGGACTTTTTTTCACACCTTTTTTTGTGCGCACTAATTAAGAAGACAAATAAGATAAAAGAGAACAAGTACTAGAGGAGGACACCGTGAGAAGTTGTATATGCCATTTTAGAAATGTTAAAAATCTAAGTTATTAAATAACAATGTAAAATTACTTGAACTCCTCACTAATGAGCTGTTTAATATTGTTGACGCCGTTTATTTTAGAATTTTCTCTATATAAAAAAAATTATAAATAATATATTAGATGTCGGGTTGGTCCGGGTTTGATCAATCCTGAATTCCCAGAACCGAGGACCAACCCACACCAGCAAGGACAGACCTAGTCTCCCTAGGAACCAGACCAGGACAGGTAGAGTTTGGCCAGTCCAAGGTTGACTCTAGACCGATGCTCACCCCTAGTACGCACTATCTTAAAATCAATCTGAGTTACCAACTAAATAAATCTCATTCTTATCATTGATCGTATGCATGACATGTGACCCATACCCAAATAATAGTTCTCGCGTCACCAACACTCTCTCATAGAATGGAGTCACCATTTCTCTTGTGTTCATATGCCGGCCATTATTGGTTTCTATTGCGATGGTTTATTCATCTTCCAATCGACTCATCTCCCCCACTAAATTTCAAGTATTTTTAAATCTCACATGTGGCTTTTTGAAGATTCGATGTGGCTTCTGAAAGTTACAATTTCTTATCAGTCCTTATAAATACGTGCATGATGTTTGAACTACATTAAATAGACATTTTACTTGAGAAAACAAGCTTAACCGCCGCTTATATTTTCATCTTACAGATTTACCACAAAGATACAGAGATTCTCTCCGGGCAATTACGCCAGGCTTACCTTCGTTTCTCCATAATTATACTACTCATCAGCTGCATGGTAATTTCGAGGATCGTAGGATGGCCTTCTGCGCAAAATTTATCCTTGTTTTACGAATATCATTGTCTCTCTTTTCCAGTGATATACGAATACTACTGGTTTTGCAGTGCCCGGGACTTTTGTTTTTCCATTGTACATGGGACGCTTGCTGGTTTTGTGGGCATTACTGTCGTCTCTGATATTAATGAGAAGTCTTATTCTACAAAATTGCAGTCCTTAGTGGGATACAGAGTGGTACTATTGACCGTCCTCACCGTTAAATTTTTTGACTGCTTGTTCCCTTCTAATCGACAAGCGTCAGGCTTTGGAGGTTCTAATATCGACCCCACCGCGGGGGAGGATAAGAAGTGCAGAGGTGAATCGAGGTTTCCTGCTCAGGTCGGGCTCACCCCGCCCATTTGCATGCACATGTCTATTTCACCATGGGAAGATAGTTGTTTTTGCTGCGACATCTCCTTCTCTCTTTTCTTTCTGCCCGAGTTCAACAGGTGAGGATTTTGCGTTAGGAAACTCTACAACGCATTGGAGGAAGATTTCGATTTGCAATGTTAAGGGCTTAGTTAAGTTAAGCTAGAGGTTGGCCACTGGCTACATGTCCTTCGCGGGGCAGTATGTGGAAGATCAAAATGTTCAATAACCGTCATGCATCACATGCATCCTTGTGAAACATCATGTATAAATGGAGAAAAATGTCCAATCAGTTTCACACACCTCATGCCAACTAGTCAAACATGGATGACAAGTTGTGAACATGGGGTCATAAATCGCATCAACTAACGGCAATATGGTGTGAGATAAACTCGCTCGTGTGAATGTTTTATCGTGGTGACTACTTTATTTATGGATTTGACAAGCAGATTAGTGTTCAAGGAAATAATATGCTTATTCATTGAAATTGAAGCAATCGACTTGATGCTTCAATTGCTTCAATTTGGAATGAGCATTTATAACCCTATTTTGGCCTTTTTGTCACTTTACTTGTTATAGCAAGCTAAATTGATTAATTCTATATTCCATATGAGTCATGTGAAGCTGGTGATGCGTGTTGGACAAAACATGAAAATCACAATGACTGGAGTAAGGTTCACTGGATTTAAATTTAGAGTAGTAATTGAGAAACCAGGCTTTAACTTCAATCCTATATTTTGATCTTCTCAATTAAAGCAGGTCATACTCATGCTGGTACGAATGTTGGAATCTAATTTTGTCGCTTTACTTCCGCTTGTGCCAAATATAGAGGATCGCTTGACAATAATGCATCCAAAAGTAGTGTTGTGAATAATATGTCACATGTGTTTCGAGAAGCGTGCTGCTTTTTTTGTTCCTTGTAATGTTATGCAAGGTAGATAGGTGCTTCTGAATTTGTTTCCTGTCCCAAGTTAGTGCTTATATAATGGCGGCAGTTCTAAGGATGATGCTAAGGTAAATTCAAGGCTGATGCTACTTTGCCTTGCTTTGCGCCTTTCGGTGCCGACAGTTCGAGTTCAACGATGGGATTTTTCCCGCTCCCCGAAAACATTCGTGAACTGGGGAAGGAGTGGGAGCTTCGGTTGTTCATCCTCCTCAGCTTGTTCCTCCAATTGACCCTAGCGTCTCAAGGCAGCCGGAGGAAATCCATCGTCAAGAACTGGATCCAATTGGTGGTCCGGACCACGTACCTGGCCGACTCCATTGCAACCCTCGCACTCAGCATCCTCTCAAACCGCCTAGCCAATATCAAGGAAACCAAGGGGATGACTGACCCGAAGAGCCAGATCACAGCCTTCCGGGCGTCGTTCCTTCTCCTCCACTTGGGCGGGACCGACCAGACCACTGTGTATGCCCTGGTAGATCTCGAGCTATGGCAGAGGCAGTTGGCGCAGCTTTGCGTCCAGGTTGGACTAGCGTGTTACATATATTCCATGGCCGTGTTGGGGTCTTCTACACTGTCAATATTAGCGGTGGGTATGATCCTAATGGGTTCATCAGTTATGCAGAGAGGACGTTGTGTTTGTACTGGGCGAGCGAAGATCCACTTCGAGATTCAATGCTTCCGCGTCCCGACGTCCGTCCCATATACCCCAGGATAATGTTGCAGTGCAGTCCGAAGAAAGAGGAAGGTTACCGGGTCAGAGTCGACGAAATCACCCAGATTCCGGGTCCGGAGGATCTCTTGGTGAACAGCGGTCAAGCCCTCCACAGAGAAGAAGGCTGGACTCTGGCCATAGCCCATGAGCTGTTCAAGATCTTCAAGCTTCTCTTTGTGGGCCTGAATGTCAACTCTGTTGAACTGGACGGCACCCGGCGCATGTTCATGGGCCCGGGCATGGATTCGGCGCGGGCTTTTGAAATCGTGGAGATAGAGCTCGGGTTCATGCACGATCTGCTCTTCACCAAGGCCCCGATGCTGAAGTGTGCTTGGGGCGTCGTTCGTTGGGTCATCGGTGCTGTGTGCCGTGTTGGTAATCTTCTCCTTACATCGATTACAAAAATTTCGGCCTCGACATGAAAGGATTGATCTTCGATCGCATGAGGGACATGGTCGAAAGATTGGAACAAACCACCAAATTGAAGAGCGGGGTGGCGAGTCTTAAGCTGGAGGCGAGCGATGTACTGAAGAAGTCGAACTGCGATCATCTGAGCTGGAGTTTGGAGGAGATGGAGTTTGACCAGAGCATCCTCATCTGGCACATCGCCACTGAGCTCTGTTACTACGAAGACAGGGGTGGGAAGCAGTACGAAGACATAAAGAACGCCCGAACGAGTACGTTGGTCTCCCGGTACATGCTCTATCTTCTAGTATTCTATCCTTCCATGTTGCCAACAGTGGTAGGGATGGTCCCATACGAAGACCCTTTGGTCAAAGCTCAGAAGTTCTACGACGACAAGCTAGCGACGTCGCCGAAGAAGGAAGGCAGCGTCTCATCGGTCGTCATCGAGTGGGCGTATAAATTATTCAAGAAAGAGGCACATGTCCACACCCATTTTCACAGCTGCAGCAAGGCGCACTGGTCGAGAGAGTCACGCGACCTGTGCGAAGTCTGCTGGCTTCTGCTCCAGCGAGAACCAACCTCCCCGCGTCGAAGCTGCGCGGAGCCAAACACTCGTCGAAGCTGCGCGGAGCCAAACACACGTGGGACATAATCGCAAGGTCTGGGTCTGGGTGAGGATGCTGGTTTACGCGGCTTGCCAGTAGGGCGTCAAATGAACAGGTTAGGTTGAAAATAATCCTACCGATATTAACCAATTTAACTCGTTTTGACTTATTTTCATATAATATAAATTTGACGACCCATACCCGATCCATATTATCGAGACACATTAATATTTAACTTAATCTAGAAAAACTCACTCATTATTTAATCAACTTTAAGCTCTTCACACACACACACACACATATATATAATATGTTACTTGAATAAAAACTTCATATCAAATTAAAAGTAAATCAAACAATAAATATTACTAAATAAAGTAAAATAAAGTGACAAACCTTAAACTAAGATACTTTTGAAAAATTCGTGATAAGAAAAAGTTTGATTAGTTAATTATTGACATGAAAATAATATTTATTTATAACAAATCTTCTAGGATACGAAAATGCGTAACTTCTTAATTGTGATTTATCAAATTAAAAATTATGTTATAATGTTTAGAATTTCTATTTCGATATTAATTGAATTTCGATCTAAACAACATCGAGGTTCCTCTAAAAGTACTTCTCTAGTATGTATATGGATATCTACCAATCAAAAATATTAAAAAGAAATCGAATTTTAATTATTTTCAAATTTTGAATTTATTATTATTATTTCTTTTCTTTTTATTTTTATTTTCTTATTTTCTTTTTCTTTTTTTCTCTTTTATTTTTCTTCTTCTTCCTTCTTCTTCCCCCTTGTTCCTCCACTGGTGGCGACCGGCCCGAGCTCCATCGAGGTCGGCAAGCTTGCGGCTCGCCAAATCCAAGCGAGCCCGAGCTCAACCAAGGCCAGCAAGCTCGTGGCTTGCCAAATCCGAGCAAACCTGAGCTCCGTCGCAAATCTAGTGAGCCCCGTTGCGGCAGGTGAGCTCGTGGCTCGCCAGATCCAGGGGAGCTCCAGAGTCGCCGACCGTTGTCGTGCTGGCCACCGACTAAGGAAGGAGGAAGAATAAAGAAAAAAAAAGAAACGAAAAATGAAATATAAAAAATAATTCTAATTTATAAGAAAAAAAAAATTTATAAAGTTAAAGGGGAAGTTGGGTTAGAAATGGGTTTCTAAGTCAAACCCACTTAAGACCCATTTAACGAGTCTCTTTAAAATGTAAATTACTCATATATAACCCATTTTAAAATGTGAATGACCCATATATGATTCATTTATAATTTAAATAAGTCAAATATGGTTTTAAGAAACATTTTGACACCTCTACTTGCCAGTGCAAAGGCTACGTCTACTGCGAGGGCCTAAGCAGAGGAGGAGAGCTTCTCACCCACATTTGGCTTCTCATGGCACATCTCGGCATAGCGCAGCTGGTACAAACTTCCGGAGATCAGTCTGGCAGAATGTTTCTTTTGGTTAAACGTGATGTTTTATTTGAGTGAGATAAATAAGGTAAACCCATCATCATGTTGGGATGGTGAGAGGTTGAGTTTATTTCAGTTCGTGTTGCGGTATGGAGTCGAGTCAGAAATAATGAAAACGTGTGTATCAGAGGCATTCCACTGAAGCCAAATGAGTCACTCCTCAAAGTGATTCATGACTTTTCTCATTCGTGATTTTGGTTAGTAACTCCTCAATGTAATGGACTCCCGCTTCAGTTTGTAAGTTTTTAATTTTGAGAAAGTAAATGCGTACGTGAGACTAGTGATTTCTTGGGAAAAACCAAAAAAGACATCATAGATAATAACATTATATATAAAACCCAGCAAATAAGCAAATTGATGTCTTTTGATTGCGATTTATAGATCCTCTTTATAGACAAAGGGAAAGGGTTAATAAAGAAACAAATCAAATCATATATTACAAAACTATTGCAAATTGAGGGCGGTCACAATTTCCATTAGAGCTGTTACCAAAACGAGGGCTTGAATATTTCAACACTGTTGAGAAATCCGGTAGAATATTGGTGGCTTATGTGATGGACGATGCCAACCATGACCAATGGTGGTGCCCGATATTGGTGGTCCCCGAGTGGATGAACAAGACTCGTGGGTTGTGCGGGAGCTATTTTCGATTTGGAACTTGAATGTGTTGGATCATTCGGTGTGGATTCTTAGGAAGCACCAATACTCTCCGAGAACTTTCATATCATGTTGAACACTCCGACATTCTTTAACACGCGAGTACGGAATTCCAACACGCATCGGGTCAATTTTAAAAAATTTCAATAAATAAAGGGTCAAATTGTAAATATAAAAAAAATAATAATCAAGGGAAAAAGAAGTGATTAATTGTCAAATTGAAACAATGAATAAAATTAACAAATGATGAATTAAGATTTTTAATATAAATTCATTCTAGGCTCTTTTTATTATTTATTTATTTATAAAGATAAATCAAATAAATTTGATAAAATGATAATTTATTATATATATTATATAAATAATGTCTTAGGAATTCTCTATTTTTGATAAATGACGTATTGGCATATATTGTGTTTTGTAGTGTCACGTGTCGGTGCTACTTAGATTTGCGTTCTCAATTTGTGAGAACAAAACGACGAGTTGAAAAGAAAATTAGATAATAAAAATAAATGAATAAAAGAAATTAACAAGTGGGTTTAATGAGGATTGGGCTGATTCTATTTCTAATTGGTTTTGGGTATGATTTAAGACGGGCTTGACTCAGCTCTAAATGTTTGGGCTAGGTTCGATTCTTTTATACGAAATGGGTTTAGTTTGGTAGAAGAGGCTTGATGTAAGAGACTAGTAATGTCCCAAGCTTAAATGCAAAATTGGAAATTTAGTTAGAAAAAATAAGCCTCGATTAGGTTGTTAAATCATCATGTAATATTCGTGTTTATGGAAAATGAATGATTTGCAAAATATTTTTTTAAAAATAATAGCCTATATTACATATAAAATGAACAAACGAAAAATATTTTTATCGTCCTCGGAAATAATGACATATAAGTTGTTGCTGATAATGAAGGATTTCTCAATAACTAATAATTTCAACTGATACAAGAAATTGTATTTACGGAAATATTTTTCAAATCATTCATTTTCCGTAAAACAAACGAGACTTAAAGATATACGGGGCATGACTCTACTGAATCCAAGAACTTAAAGAAGAAAATCACATATATGAGCTTTAGCTCGTGATTGTTCAATGAAGTATGCGCGATTTCGGTACTTGAATTCAATTTGACATAAGTCTTTTTCATTTCTCCAGATATATATGGTTAATTGGAAAAACGGCTTCAATAAAATTCATATGATCCAATCATCATCATCAAATAATTATTAAGCTCCAAAATTTAGGAATCAAAAACCACCCAAAACCAACCCCTTTGGCCCGGTTCCAATGCTCACCCCTAATATGAGCTTCAGCTTTAGGTCGATCGATGAAACATGCACGATTTGGGCACTCGAATTCAATACAATAACCATAAATAATAATTAAAAAAAAAAAACGGCTTCAATAGGATTCATATGATTCGATCATCATCATAATCAAATAATTCCCAATTATTTTCTCCATTTTCTATTCATTTTCTAAAGCTGCATCGAACGGCTAGGAACATTCGAGCTTGGATCCGCCAGAGCCGAATAGAGTCCCATAATGGTTTTCATCTTCTTCTGTTGTCTTTCGAGAAACACGTCCAAATCCCAGTGTAGGCCCAGCCAGTACAATCCGGTCCACCTCTATGCCCCCAATAATTAATCCCGCTCTTATCATCTAAATTATTTATTAAAAAAATGGGGGGACATCCTAATATTTTTAATAAAACTGCCATAACGAAGGTATTTTCTTTTTTTGGCAATTTAATGTTAACAAATTCATAGTTACATGGTAGGCCGCCTTCTATTCATTAAAAAAAAAAAGTTAATCCCATGAAAACTCCCAATTAGTACACATTTGATAAATTTACCACAAGCTAATTTTTTTACTACTAAAAATCCCAAACTAATATATCCTTGATAAATTTATTCAAAGTTAGACACTTGTGACAAATTATTATTAAATTATTGAGTCGGATGACGTATGATAGTTAATTGATGTCTCGATTTAAGATTTTATTCTCCTTTTGTCATAGTTATAACCGTTTCATGGTTTTTTGTGGTATTAATCTAATTTAATATAGAGTATATTTGTCACTACCAATTTGTGGTTTTTAGCAGTTAAATAGTTAGTTTTGAGTAAAGTTGTTACAAGTATATAAATTTTGAGTTTTTTGTTATCATTTGGAGTAAATTTAGTACCAATTTGAGATTTTCGTGATATTAACTAAAAAATTAAATATATAAAGCCATTTTTTTGGGTCAAAATATAAAGCGGCTTTAAAGGTTTATGTCTATATCAAGGAGTGGGTGGGGCCTTTCTCCACACCTTTTCAGCGCGCAGTATTTCAAAATTGACTGATTAAATTACCCTCTAAATAAGTCTTGCCCTTTTCATTTATCATGTGCACACCACATGACTTATGCCGAAAGATCGTTTCCGTGTCATCAATACTCTCTCGAAAGTGG
The DNA here is from genome assembly GCA_016097605.1 of Eucalyptus guilfoylei. NCBI lineage: Eukaryota > Viridiplantae > Streptophyta > Magnoliopsida > Myrtales > Myrtaceae > Eucalyptus > Eucalyptus guilfoylei. The sequence continues at coordinate 30,317,640 of CM027869.1, forward strand.
GGTTGCCATCTTCTTTTGTCTTTAGACTCCCGCCGTTATAGATCTCTATCGTGCCGGTCATTTCATCTTCGAAATCGACTCATCTTTCCACTAAATTTCGAGTATTTTTAGATTTGATTGCGACGACACAATTAGAAATAAAAAATAAAAAAGGAAGCTAATTTCATCTTCGAAATCGATTCATCTTTCCACTAAATTTCGAGTATTTTTAGATTTGATGCGATGACACAATTAGAAATAAAAAAATAAAAAAGGAAGCTAAATATTCTCCTTTTGATGGGTCAATCCCGGTTTGGACATAAAAATAAGATTTTCATATTTTTAACACTTTGGAAGGGTACAAAAAAAGGGCAAATTTTTAAAAGCAAACTACAACAGGGAAGGAAAGCAGGAATTGAACCCCCGCCACATGCTCGAATACTGGAAAAAAGAGAAAAGACAGCAGCAGATAAAATAAAAACGAGGAGAAATATCCACACGCTCGTCAATAATGGAGGTGGCGATGTCGTTTCCCGGTATAAAATAAGAAGAGCCCCACGTACTGATCACCCGCGGTCCAGAGCTCTGCTCCCTTGCTTGCCTACTCCGTACTCCCCATGGCCATCACCGCCAGCTTTCCCTACTCCTTCCCCACCCTTCGCTCGCGCACGTGAGCAGAGACTCGCTCAGGTGTAGAGAGAGAGAGAGAGGTGCGCGAGGGACGTCGCCGCGTGGACGACTGGTTCCGGCCCTGGCAGGGAGAGGCAGGTATGTCGGGCTCCCTTTTTTTTTTTTGCGCTGTTCTGATTTTGGGTCCCCAAGGATTTAGTCCGCGTCTGGTTGGAGATCGAGGAAATTAATAGATGGGTTGCGGCGGCTACGGAGAACCGGCCGCCGAGTCTCCGCCGGCGGCGGAGGGAGAGAGGCCGCCGGGAACGGAAAGGTGAGGAGAAAATGCGGGGGAATTTACCGGGGGAGAAGCAGAAAAAGCGAAAGGAAAAGGGGTAGGACAATGTGGGGCGGCCAGCGGCCGAGCGGCTGTGCGCCGCACGTGCGCACGCGACCCTCGCTGCTTTTTCTAGGCGGCTTCGGGGGAGGCGCGCTCCTCTGCGGGAGCCCACATGGGATCTAGCCGTGCAGCCGACCGAGGTTCTAAACTGGACGACTTTAATGACAGTGCAAGAGTTTCCGGAATTGGATTATATGCATGCAGTTAATAGGTTGCTGGATCTCGTGAGGCGATTACCCCTTAAGAGAAAGATGATCTCGATCCTGCAAAATCTTAGCTTCTGAAGGGGGGCGGGGACTGAGAAAATCTGCACGAAAGTTTCGTCTTTTCGAAGCGTTGGAGCAGTAAAATTTAATGGGGTGCCTGCAAATTCTCATTAGCAGGTGGGATAAATGATTTAGTAGGAGAATGTAGACATCGATATTACCGAGATTTTTCGTGGGGGCAATGATGTTTCATTGCCAAGATACATATGAGGTGCGCAGATATGCATTGAGAAATTCTTGTCTTGAATTCATGGTGCTCTTACATCGTTTTTCTGCTCCAATGGCTAGTAGATACCCGAAACTTGAAGCGGCTCAGACTGAACCGAACCGGGCTGAAATGACTCGATTCAAATGCAATTGGTTTGATGATATTTTTGACATGTCAGGCGTGGTTTATTAAACTTCCCATCTTTCTGCATTGATGTTGTGTTTACAGATTACAGTCAAGTATTGAGAGAGCGTGGAAAAACCAAGCAAAATAAGGGTGTTTCTGCCCAGTCAAAATTGAAGCGGCCTGTTTTGCCATCCTTGATTGTTGGGGACGAAATGGAGTGGATTTGGGGAACTTGGTTTCTGGTGGCTGTTCTTACGGTGTGTTGGTATCGACAAAGATCAGTGAAGAACAAGATATATGAGAGGCGCGGAGTTCCAAAAGGTAGCTCGGGTTGGCCTCTTATTGGAGAAACGCTTGACTTCATTGCCTGTGGATACACTTCCAGACCTGTCAGCTTCATGGACAAGCGCAAACATCTGTAAGTCCAGTTATTGTCTCTGATGATTCTAGCTGCGTAATTTTTTTTTTAATAGCTCGGGGAGTCCCAAACCTTTTGGCTTGACTAACACAAGTGAATGTATCTACATAAATTTGTTTCCACATCCCGTATTTTCTCAACCCAGCTAGTTACAACAAAGAAGATCTGTAGTCATTTCACTTGTGTTAGTCAAACCAAGAAAGTATCTTCTTTGTTGTAACTAGCTGGGTTGAGCAATAGATAATACCGAAATGAATTGAAGGCCATGTGTTTAAGGGTGATGGAAATTGTCGAACAATCCTAATTCTTCATAGTCATTTCTTCATACAAGCTGTTGATGTATGCCTGCTTTCAAAGTTACTTTTTGCTCTGGTCTTTTAGCCTTGTTTCATGTCGTGAAATCTGTGTAAATATACAATTCATCCCTGAGAGATATATGAGGAATATGACAAACTCATAAGTTTCATATCAAAGTGGAGGAGAGTAGTAACATCGTGAGAAGGAGCAATTTGGACGACACTAAAAATCCTGTTGCCTTATGGATCCTTGTGTAGATATTTACTCTCATCCCTTCTAGTGAGATGAAACCTTGTTTCTTTACATTAAACATCCATGAATAACAATTCATAGCAAGAAAACAGATTGGGAGGTATCTTTACTTCTCTCTTTTTTTCTTTGGGTCAATTTTACTTGTCTTTATAGGTACGGCAAAGTATTCAAGACACACATATTGGGAACGCCCATTATTGTGTCCACAGATCCTGATGTGAATAAGGTGGTTCTGCAAAACCATGGGAACACTTTTATCCCTGCTTATCCTAAATCAATTACAGAGTTGCTGGGGCAAAATTCTATACTTCAAACGAATGGATATCTTCAAAAGAGGCTTCACGCGCTGATTGGGGGCTTCTTAAGATCGCCACAATTTAAAGCTCGTATAACCAAAGACATTGAGAACAGCGTTAAGCTTACTTTGGCTTGTTGGAAAGATATGCACGTGATACACATACAAGAGGAAATTCGAAAGGTCTCTCTCTCTCTCTCTCTCTCTCTCTCTCTCTCTCTGTGCGCAAGCACGGGAAATGGACACTTCACATATCAAACAATGACTGAATGTGGATTTTTCTTTCTGGTTCCATAGATCACATTCGAAGTTTTGGTTAAGATGTTGATCAGTATTGGTCCCGGTGGAGACCTCGACAATTTAAAGAGAGATTTTGAGGAATTCATCAAAGGTTTGATTTGTGTACCTATCAAACTTCCTGGAACAAGACTATACAAGTCTCTGAAGGTAAAAGAGCTGGTAAATTTAAAAATGACACTTGTTTGAAGCTATTGCTTTTAGATGCTCACCCAGGTTCACTTCTGTCTTGTAGGCAAAGGAGAGGCTACTAAAGAAGGTCGAAAGAATTGTTCAAGAAAGAAAACTTTCTGTCGAGGAATCAGATGGAAACGGCACACCAAATGATGCGCTCGATGTGCTGCTATATGATAATGGTGAGCCCAATGAGAAGCAATGCCTTCCGATGGACTTTATCTGTGGAAATATCATTGAAATGATGATCCCAGGAGAAGAGACTGTGCCCACAGCCATGACCCTGGCCATCAAATTTCTCAGTGATTCACCTGTTGCTTTAAAGCAGTTGATGGTAAGGTGTTTTTTCTCATCTTTTTGTTGTGAATGGCTAGAATGGTGTCTTACGATTTTATTCATTTCTCAGCCCCTGCCTGATGAAGCTATTGTGCCATAGAGTGCTCGTCGTGCATGCGTCCTTTCAAGGACAGGAAACACTAATAAACTTTTGAGGATTAGATACTAAAAGTAGAACGCGTAAGAGGGGTTTCTCTTGGTCACAGAGTTCTCATCAGTATTTGGAGGTAGGGTCAAGTCCTCAACTGAATACTTGACACAGTTATATGTTGTGAGGTTCAGGTTTTCTCTTTAACAACCAAGCATGATTCACTGTAAGAGAGTTCAAACCGGTAAACTCTTACCCTGTTCAAAGTCCTCAATGAGGCAACTATAAAATTCCATATGGCAATAATATCGACTATCCACCAGTAGATAGTACTTGCAATAGAGGGAGATGGTTATGCCTCTTTTAGGCTTTTAGTTTTTCAGGAACACTTTTTGCATTCATGGGAAATGAAATTTACTTATCTGCTTGGTCTAGTGCTCCAGAGACTTTGTCTAGTTAGGGCACAAAATGGTATATAAAGGAGCTCTATATGCTATGGCTTGACCCTTTTATAGATAGTAGAGCTAAGCCAACCTTGACCTCCAGAGAGGAACACCGTTTTTTCCCTTTTATCACAGAGGTAGTCAAGGTTACCTTCAACATGACATTTCTTGATTTTATTAAATGAGAACAATTCAGTGCATATCACTAGGATTGACCTTAATCTTTTGCTGTAATTCAATTGAGATTCATTCAATTGCCGGTTACTGCTGTCATTTATCATTTAGGTGGAAAATCTGGAATTGAAGAGGCAGAAGGCTGATTCTGGTGATGACTATGGATGGACTGACTATATGTCTTTGTCATTTACTCAAAATGTAAGTATCAATGGGGAGTCATGCGTTACTGGAAAAGGTCCATTTTATTTTTAACGAAACTAAATAGAGAAGTATTCACCTCATATTTGCATGCTTATTTGGTTCCAGGTGATTAGCGAAACCCTGAGATTGGCAAATATTATTAACGGGGTGTGGAGAAAAGCAGTGAAAGATGTTGAAATCAAAGGTGAACCTTGTTGTATGTCTTATTTATCTGTCCCTTAAAAATAAAATTTGCTCCATGGTTTTTTAAAAGTAAAAATCATCAATAAAGCCAATAAGTATCTTTCTGCATTTATTAAAGCCTCTTTGGTGTTTATGCAGGTCACTTGATACCACAAGGGTGGTGTGTTTTGGCATCCTTTATCTCCGTACACATGGATGAAGACAACTATGAAGATCCATATGAATTCAATCCTTGGAGATGGGAGGTAATAAATCTGATAACTTCCTCCGAAGCAACAATAAGCTAAATAATTACATTGTTGACAACTATTACAGTAACCTTAGGAAGGAAGAGTCATTGAAAGAATAGTTGTGGACGTAGGTTGTGGTGTCAAGAAATTCCCTTTTAGAAGCACAAGAATCAGTAGTGAGCTCATTGATGGTAACTCGAGCAACATACTTTGCATGACAAAATGTTCAAACCGTGTCTGACATCACTGGGCGAAAGTGTTCATATTAGGAGCAGCTAACTCCCTGTAATTCAGATATTTGAAGGACCCATGTCTTTGTTTTGGCTGACATAACCTTTAACAAGTCTTGCTGGAAATTAGATTGCCTGGTCCTCAAATCATGCTTGAAGAACTGCACAAACAGTTTTTTTGGCTTATTCCTTTGCCTGTGACTAAGGCAACTTGGCGGAAAGTAAGCAATTACTCATGCGATATGCTTGCATTGTGATTCATTATTGGCAGAAAACAGGAGCCGCGGTCAATAACACCTGCTTTACACCATTTGGGGGTGGACAGAGGCTATGTCCAGGCTTAGAATTGTCCAGACTTGAGATCTCAATCTTTCTTCATCACTTTGTCACCACTTACAGGTAACTTCTTCCTTCCTTGACTAGATAATGTGATGGAAAGATCTGCTAATCAATCATATTGCTTTCCCAAGATCATCTGCCTGCTGCTTATTCTTGCATTCTGCTGTGCAGTTGGATAGCTGAAAAAGATGAGATTGTCTCCTTTCCGACTGTCAGGATGAAAAGGAAGCTACCTATAAAGGTTACACCGTTAAGTGCAACTGTCATATGATTGGCCAAACACAATTAGGCGGATGTATATTAATAACCAAGTCAATCATAGAGTTTTCAGCGGCATTAGATGCTCAGAGAGGTCTTGCTTCCTTCAATTCCAATAGTGTAGGCACCTTTTGTAAGGCTACACTTCTTTATGTAACCGAAAATGCCATGCACTCCAACCAACTGCAAACTACTATTTTGTATTATTTCTTCTCTGAGAAAAAGTTCAGCAATCCTTCGCTCTGATTTTCTGGGAATAGAAAAGGATGGCTCAGGAACACAAGGCAAAAGTTTCTCTTGTTGACTTAATTCGAACTTAATTTTTTTCCCTCTCCCTTTTATTAGTAGGAAGCTTCTCTAGTTAACTAGGAGCAACACGTTGGACTTTGATCCCTGCCTTGTCTGCAAAATTCTACTTGATCCCGGGGAAGCCGTAGCAAGAACTTGAAGGACATCTTGTATGATTCAAAAGTTGCCGAGCTTAGACATATGTCAAATGTTGGCATTCCTTACAACAGTAAACCTCCAAGTATATATTCCAAGATCCCTACAATCCTCGATAATGGTGAATTAACATTGGGATGAAGCAATTGCAGGCCTACAGCCTGCTTTCGCCTTTATTTGACCCTCGGGTACTGCTTATTCTGCCTTGGTGAGTACTCAACGAATGCTCATTGGAATGAGTTCTCTCCCATTTTCAGAGAAGCGGCGTTGTGAATCCAGTAGCTAAAGTCATTCCACAGGGTAGTTTCTAACAGCAGATGTTGCATCAATTTTAAAACAAGCACGTTTGGTGCTTCTACAAGGTACCAAACAATGAGTGGTGAAAAAAATTGAAACTTATAGTTCATATTTTCATCTCGACACCAATACACTGATGGTGTAGTGCAGTGCTATACATCAGCTAGTAAGGCGTTCTGTCGTGACTCGGCCTGATTAAGAAAGTAAACTCCAGCATGGTTAAGTACTGCCAGCAAATGTAACAACTCATCATTGGACAACTTTGAAGGCCTCTTATCTTCAAACCCCTCGGCTCTCAGAACCCCGACAATCTTCTCCTTGAACAGATTCATCTCCCCTTCAGGGACAGACGACGATAGAGACTCCTCTTCACTGTTCCCCTCTTCATCCATATCACCATCTTCAACAGAAACAGCACTAATCCCATCATCGTTATTGATGGCAATGTCTTTTTTAAAACCAGCCAATGTGGAAGTCTTGAAGATCTCCATTAACTTCCTCTTCTGCTTAAATGTTGCACCTAAAGTTTTATTCTTCTTGCCAAAGCAAGTCCTTGTGAAAGCCCACCACTCAGCAAGATTTACCTTAGGAAGTTCGGTTTTTGGATGGATTATGACCACAGATGAGTCGACTTTAGGGACAGGAAGAAAGTCTCTCTTGCTTACATCCATTGCAAACTCCACATCAGCGACCAGCTTCACATTGACAGCCAATCTGTTATACTCTGAGTCACCAGGATTGGCTAATAACCTCCTTGCAAACTCTTTCTGCAGGAGGAGAGTCGCGCTTCTAAACTGGATTTTCCCATACACCAATTTAATTACAAGTGGTGACGATATCTGATACGGAATATTGGCAACTACAACATCAAATGCTGGAAACTGTGTCTTCAGCGCATCTTTCTGTATCACCTGCATAAACCATCACATGTGGGTGTTACCTAGGCCATCTCAAAGAAGGAAGAAATAGAACCGATACTTAAGCAAACTTACAGGGTTACCCTTTATTTCAAAACACTTAGTTATGCTCCCTATTTTTCAGATGTAAGCAGACTCGATAAGTCATGCTTACAAGAGTTATGAGCCATCTTGTTAGCCATCTAGACTGAATATGTTTACTTTCAAAGTATGGACTTTTCCGTTTTCTTTCTTTTATAAGCAGTGCTGAATGTTTAATTTATCCAGACCCGGAAAGAGTATCGTGTAGTTCGCCGTTTCAGAGGCCGAAAAGCTTCTGCGAGGCATTTCGTCGAACACATTACATACTAAACCACGTACAGTGAGCCGGTCTTCAAACCCGCGGTCAGCCACGCGCTTCCGGAGGGCGTCCACCATCCTGCCATCGATCTCCACCGCCACGACCTTACGGGAGACCTCCAGGAGCTTCAGCGTGAGATTCCCCGTCCCGGGTCCGATCTCCAAGACAGTGTCGCCGGGCTTCAGCTCGGCCCTCCGGACGATCGAATCAAGAACTCGCGGGTTGGTGAGGATGTGTTGGCCCTTGCTCTTGTGAAGCCGAAACTCGGGTCCTCGAGCTTCTCGAGCGCCCTTCTCGGAACCCGGGCGGCCGTCGTCCTCTCGGGTCCGAGCGTGTATGCATTCGGCCTGGAGAAGTTGCCCACCGCCATCGCGTCGCCACAGGAGTCGACTCGGATCAGCACGAATCGAGCGGCACTTGCGAAACATGAAAAAGGGGGGCGGGTAGTCTCTGTTTCGAGAGCGCTCGAATGGGTCAGCGCCTGTTGCGGCGTCGAGCGAGGAGTGGATTCAGGATCGAAACTGAGAAAAGGTCGATAACATGCGAAGTTCGCGGTTCTTGCTCGGTCTGAACATGAACATCTAACCGCCGAAATGCAGAGAAAACGTGCTGCCACTGTTCAATTCTTCAAAAGCAAAAGGCATCGAAAGTTAAAAGTGCTCGATTTCCTTTGTCCGAGGTTGACTGGACGTCAGATCAAAAACATCGTCACCGTGTTATATCGTTACGAAACATCCGCGAATTTGCGATCCAAAAAGGGCATCGTTTTTTTTTTTTTTTTTTTTTCTGGAGGAACCGGCATTTACTGACAAAAGGCCAGAACCCCCTGTAACACTTAAGCGGGCGACCCACCACCCCTAAGTCACACTTAATACAACTAGCGCCTCCTCTGGGTTTTGAACCATTTACCTCTGGACTGAGGATTAGCAGGGTCTTATCCAGCGGAGCCACAGCGGCCGGTGGTCCAAAAAGGGCATCGTTGTTGAATATGCCGTACCATGTAACATGCTGTAATACATTAAAAAAAAAAAACCCACTTTCAAAAAAGTAACAAAAAATTCAGATGCAATATTTATTATTTTATAAGTAACGGTCAATTCACGCTTACGGTATTGATACTTTTAAGCTGGACATGGCAAGCACATGCTGAAATCTATTAATCCTACTTTGAATGCATTGAGGACCCTATGAAGAGACCATTCAAACGAATGTATAGACTTTTATGCTGGGTAAGCAATTTTTTATATGTGTAGCAATTTTATTTCTTTTACTTGTTTGATAGGGACCTTTGAAATCGCACTTCTTTTAAATGGGACAAATTGCACGACGTCTAAGACTTATGTTGTGTCCAGACCTACTAAAACGGTGGGGTCAAGTTAATACGCATTCAAATAAATATGTAATTTGCTTGTGTCAGTGGGAGGCATAGAAAGTTTCAAGTGAAGAAATGATGAAAATCACCAACAGATTTTCAGAAATCACCATCAATTCCTCATATTTTATTCATCGTGATTGCAAAGTTCCACTAAAGTCACTCCATGCTGCAGAAATAAGAATCTCAACATAACATCTGGCGCTTATAATATGTCACTGCAGATTTCAGCTTGTTCCAAAGAGTCCTTCAAAGACAAACTGCGGACCCCGCGTGATTAAGCTGAAGCAGTAGCCGTATGCTTGCCGATGGTCTGCTGAAGATCATCTTTCTTTGCTCCGACCACCTTGTCCACAACCTTCCCCCCTTTCACCAAAATGAAGGTCGGCATCGCCTCCACAGCCCATTCTTGAGCAACTTGCTGCAAAGACACAAGTAATTAGTCCGTGATTTAACTGCACAGGAAGGATGGGGGAATTGGGGAAACAATCTTAGTTCCGTAAGGGATGGAATTTTATATTACCTTCAGCTCATCCACATCAACCTTTAGGAAAAGGACAGCGGGGAATTTCTTGGCCAGCTCTGCCAGGAAAGGTGCGATAAAGCGACACGGTCCGCACCATGATGCAGTGAAGTCCACAACTACCTGCATTAATTAAAGTAGCAATCGTTATCTATGAGAATCTGAAACTGGACCCAGAGCTTTAATGCAGCAAAAAGAAAGAACGGTCGGTAATAAACAAAAGAAGCGGACCCTCTCGACCTTGAATGTTTATGCGATCTGTTGGAAGCTACTCACCTGTCACAACACCCTGTAAATCACTTCTGGAAAACTAAATTGGAAGGGTGGCCATATTCTGTACAAGTGCAAGAAGTACTGTGAGCCAGTATGACTTTGACACAACATTCCATCACCTCAATGTCCAGGGAGGACATCTAAAATCAAGCTGGATGATAGAGTAGTAGGTCATCCATGAATTGGCATGTTGGAGAAATCTGCAGTTCAAAATATGCCAATGGCAATGGCATGGGACTTCAGTTCTGTCTTTGTTGAACGTCAAATGACCTGTTTTTCGGGTATTTCTGTGGCGTGACATGGTAAGGACTACTAGCAACCAACTGATTTGATCCTAGAAAGGGAATTTGCCGTGACTAATCACACGGGCATCGAACATCAGCACAAATCGACTAAGAAAAGGAGTGTGATCCCGTGTTCATCGCACAAATATACAGTAATATTTTTCCTAGATAACAGCTTATCAATTGCAAGCCACTTCCCATCGTAGTTTTCCTCATCAAGACTCAAAATTTCCACTGTGCCTTGACCTCTAGGTGTCACTTCTTTTCGTCCTGTCTAACGTAAAGACGAAAGCTCCTCAAGCGCATGTTTTCTTCTTTTTTTCCACTGTGGACTTGGTCCTATCGCGGAAGACGATAGGACCAAGTCCACCAAGAACAGTTTAACCGAGGAAGCGGTCCATCCAATACCATTGCCTAGAGCAAGAATTATCATTGTGGGTTGTGACGTAACATCAAGCCACTATTTTCCATGTGGTCGGTCGTAGGCCGAACCTGTCTAAATCTATAGATGTGCCCCCTTTTCGACCACAGGTCTCAAGCCAAACCAGTGCAGGCCTCATGGGAGAAACCGCAGATATAAAAAGTCAAAACCCAGTTGATGAAGCAAACCCCCTCACGGGCTAGGGTCCACAAAGCAGTTCACTTGACAATTACATAAGATATAGTTGTCGAACCACGAACAACCCCGGAAAATCAGATAAATTTGCATAAATGCACGCGTATGTAAACGACTTGTGAATCTTCCGGCTGAAGAAACTCAACACGAGTCACGTCAATTCCGGGCGTTTTCTCATCTCCGTAGATAATCACACCGCTTCCGGTGGAAATTAAACGTGCAACCAGCCAAAACCCGATCAGAGCAGGCACTCGAAATCACTTTTCTTGTTCATGTACTGATCCATCCGCGAATCGGGCACGTCTAAATCGAAGTCAACGCCTCGCCTTTCACGACAATCAACCGAGCCACGGCCAAATCCAAGACAAAAACAAAGAGAGCCCGTAACACGCAACCTCGACATCCGGGAAGATCACGCATCCGGAGTTGCAAAAAAAAAAAAAAAAAATCGCCGCTAGTCCCGGACATTCGCCGCCGGACATCAAAGCGCAAACGCGAACGAAACGAAAGCAAACGAAGGGACGGAAAGAGAAAGAGAGAGATGAAACGAGAAGATGGTACCAGCTGGTCGGGCTCGTTGCCCTTCTGGATTTGCTCGGTCCAAGCCCCGACGGTGTGGCAGCCGATCACCTGTCCCTCCTCCGACGACGCCATTTCTCGCTCCCTGCACAGCACAACACTAACCGCCTCGCGAGAGCTGGAAACCTCTTCTGCTGCTGCTGGATTCCGAGGATCTTGTCGAACGCACGTGGTTCGGTTTCGGTGCCTCGTCCTCCTCTTTATATAAGTAGGAGAAGGTGGCCGGCAGGGACTTAGGAAATGGCCCCTGTTTGCTGTGGAATTTACGGTTCGGCCACCAGGGGTCAAGACTCAAGAGGAGTGGGGGAAATGATTGGGAATGCGAAGGACCACGGAGATTCGCATGGGACGTCGGGGAAACGATCTCTAGCTGCCGCTAGTTGTAAAGGAGCCGGAAAGGAGCGACAACTAGAAAATCCACCCCCACACGAAAATGTTATCTTCTTTGGGCCATTAGATTTTCTTTTCATTGGACTATGTTCGATATATGTAAAGTTAATTAATTCATGAGTCATCGGACTTGCTATCTGTAACAAGGACTTTTATAAAATTGTGATCACCCGAGATTCGACATTGAGAATAATTAACAGCTGGTTGAATTGTTAGATTTGACTCGAAATCGAATGTGTAAGATTAGGGAATTTGTACCGGATCGAGAATAATTAATAGCTGGTCGAATCGTTAAATTTGACTCAAAATCGAATGTGTAAGATTAAGGAATTTGTGCCGGATCGATCGCGCGCTCTTGATGGTTCATGTTCGGAGCTCTCTCACTCGAAATCGAATGTGTAAGATTAGGGAATTTGTGCCGGATCGATCATGCGCTCTTGATGATTCGTGTCCAGAGCTCTCTCACTTTTCCTTCTTTTTTTGGTATTTTGCTATTTTCCCCTTTTGTTTTTTTATTTTTCGGGGGCCCACCCTTCAAGAACAAATTCAGGATGACTTCCCATGGTTTTGGTTTGACATTTGATGAGCCACCTTTGTATCCCTCCTCAACCTGATCGAACTAGAGAAGTAGAAAGAACGAAGGAGAAAGCTCAAAGCCGAGATCACGTCACCAAAGATGTAATTTCAAAATGTGTTATTTCTTTTCGTGTTTAATTCTATATTAATTGGTTTTTGTTCTTCGGTATACTATTTTTTCGGGGTTTAGTTCGTTGCAGATCACATCGAGTTAGGTATAGCTTGTCAAATAAAAAAAATCAATATAAATTAACTTGATTAATTTGGGTCAAATTCATTTTTGGTACACCCCAATACAATCCAGTCTGCTCGTTTGGTAGGTTTATAATATCTATGTAATTTGGAAGAAAAAAAGAGTGGGAATGGAATATGATGCTTTGTGCCGCGTTGAGAAGGAGAAGGCGCGCACACCAATGATCATTACATCGTCGCTTCGTGCTGCGTCACGTCGCGTTAGTTCTTGTCTGGCAACTTCGCATATTAAATGTCGTTGATTAAGATTTTTCTAATGTCCCAATGGAAATCACGGGATGTTCTGGACGCCCATGAACGGGGACGATATTTTTGCTTGATTTCGGGAAATGTTGGAACATCACGAGGGAAGCAAAAAGATAATTTCCTTTCGTTATCAAGAGAATATGGAAATATATCTTGGTCCCAGCCTTCCAGCCAAAGATTTTGACAGCAAAAGTAGATTGAGCTAGAATAAGAATAAAAAATATATATTTAATTATTATTCGAGATAGATAAATCGGATATAAGTAGAATAAATAAATATATATATATATATATATATATATATATATATATAGCACTCATCTTTCTTATTTGTCTCTCTACCTGTTCATGGATGTCACACTCAGCCTCCCAAGTCATGGTGACAATCTCAGCTACAGAGGAACTCCATGCTTACTTTTGGAGCACCGGTCGTCCTCCCCTATCTTGAGAAGTTGCACCTTCATCACTGTACATTTGTTTGCTGGTGTGACATCTGGAAATTTTTACATTAATTATTAGTATGTAGAAAATGGATGTGATAAATGTCACATGTGGAAATTTTAGTTGGATTTGAACGTGGTAGGTGGTAAGTGGTAGTAGTTGGCCAATATTATATTTTCTGCAGCCTTAAGGCGTGCATAATAAATGCCATTCTATTTCCGTTATAAAACTATTTTTCCGTTTTAAACTTATTTTTGGAACAAAAATCCATTTTATAAAATTATTTTATTTTTCTATTTTTAAAATATATCTTTATTCTAGAAGTAGGTTTAGAATAGAAATTAGAAACAAATTTTTTTTACTTCTCTTTTTCTAAAATAGAAATAAGAAATAAAAATTATTCTTATTGTTCGTCCTTATTACTAACCGGTCACTCATCCACCGCTATCTACCGTCTACTCGATCGCCGTCCATCGACCGTCGCTGTCTGCCACAAATTTTGGCATTATCAAATGCGTATTTTTGTATAGAAACCCACCTAAGAATAAAAATAGAAAAATCTCATTTTCTTTCAGAAATCAATTTCTAGCCAAAATGATTATCATTCGAGCCTTTAATCTTCCATAAGTGATTCCATTAGGACTTTTTCTGTCAAAAGAAATTTTCATTCATTACCAAAATTATACATGAAAGAATCTATAGGAAATCTCAAAAGTCACCATAATAAGTAGGGGTGTCAATGGTTCAGTTCAATTCGGTTTTTTTGAAAAACCAAATCGAATTGAATCGTTAGGAAAAATCGCTAAACCGAACCGAATCAAAATTTCAGTTCAGTTCCGTTCTTCGGTTTTTGGCATTTCACTTTTTGGTTTTCGTTTTTTTATTGTATATTATAAGAGTAATTTTCCTAGGCCCAGGTTTGATTCGGATTTTCAATGTTGGGTGTTCGCTTTTGTTTTCTTTTTGTTTTTTTGGTCAAATATTATAAATGTAATTTTCCTAGGCCCCGGTTGGATTTGGTTCAATTCGAATTTTTTATTTTCGCTTTTTTTCCGTATATTTTCATATCAGTCCAATCCCAGTTTAATTAACGCCCTACAAGATCACATTTTTTTAAAAGGTTCACATCTTCAAACAATTATTGCAATTTGCAAGTGCTTTCAAATTTGTGTAAGCATACCAGCAATAATAAAACATGAGTCCATTCAAAACTGATTGCACTGGGGAAAATAAAAACAGACATTGAACCTCGAAAAAACCAATGGTTTTACCCTAATCATGAGCACCTAAACAAAAATTAACTGACAAAAAAAGAGGGGGAAAACTCCACTCCTGAAGATCATATGAAATGACCTAGAACTTTACATATCCCAAACTGACAAAAATCTTCATATCTTAGAGAGAATTTTCCAATCCAAGCATTCATGTTGCTCTAAGTAAGACAGTCATCTTGATTTAGTGCTTTTATTGACTTGTTGAATATCTGATATTCCAGTACTTCTCGATTTCTTGAGCTGTCCTTCTTGGGATTCTACCAGCAATCAGAGACCACCTATCATGAATGATATAATTTTAGCTCAGCAATATTATCTTCGCCAAAAGAAGAAGAAGAAATCACCAACAATAAAAGAGAAGTGGAAAGGAAGCAACAAAACAAAGTCTCACCTTTCTCCAATCATATTGTATTCTAATTATAAGCATCTCCTCATATTCAAAGAATTCAAAGAAATCTAGTTTTGATTCTTTATTTATCTCTTCTGCAATAAACTTGGATGAACTCTATGTCTCACCGTTGAGGAGATCAATCTGAATAGTAAAGTGTGACAAATATAGTGAGATAGTGAAAATAAGATAATCAGATGACGGCTTGGACCATTTAAAATAGCTAAATGGTTTATTCCAAGCTAGAACCAACATAAGTGAATCGAAAAATAGAGCATTATAAGGGAGCACACATATTTTATACACATATTTTACTTGACTCTAAGTTCGTCAATCATCAAGAGAAATTGCTATTAAGTTTAGGTCCATGGTCGTTTTTGACAACTCTGCATTAAATTCACAATGAAAATGAGAATTGAAGTATCAATTGTAATATTGAAAGATATAAATATTACGTGGTTATTTTTTTCTCACCTAACTCGAAATTTTCAAGTTCTCCTAAGTCCTTCCCAATCAACTGTGAAAGTAGTGCGAATCGTAGCCAATCTTGAATACATATAAGAGCCTTCATCATGATTGGGGTCACAGAGCTACGAAATGGGTCAAGTACGCCACCTCTTGTGCTGAATGCAGACTTTGATGCTATAGTGGAGATGGGCACAGCCAAAATATCTCAAGCAGTGGAAGACATGATAGGATATCTCAAAGAATTGACTTCCAACCAATTTAAGATATCAAAGGTGGAGCTATACCGTTCACATCCTTATTCCAAATACTTATTTAATTCATATTTTTCTTTCACATTTTCTTGTCGCGTTTGGCTAAGATACATTGCAGTCATAATATCTGCACCAATGAGACATTGACATGTTCACTGTCATTGTCCCCTTTAATCTCACGTTGGTTTGGGGGCATGTACCGATGCGATATTACTCGAATAATAATGTCAAAGTTGTCATTCTATCTCGCAAAGTTTCTGCTCAGTTGCTTTCATACACTTGATTAATCATCCATTTCATATACTCCATCTTATGTCGAGGGTCAAGTATACATGCAATAAATTATGTTAGATTTATATTGTTCATATTGTCAAAATACTTATTGAACTTGATCTTCATTCTTTTGGCTATTTCCTGCAAACTCCCGTCCTCATCTTTATAATATCTATCAATCATCATATAAATCGACATCTTTCACCATATCATTGCAAGTGACGTAAGAAGAGCCCAATACTTTTAAAGTCACATCATAGAACGACTTTAAGAAAGAAAGAAATCGACAGGCATAATCCCAATCATCATCAATAGGCAAACCTTTCACCTTGGAAAGCTCTTCAACAAATCTTTTATCCTGAATAACTAATGAGATAAAAAAAAAATTGGAACTTCAAGGCCACTTCCAACATCAAGTATATTGAGTTCCATCCAGTCTCTACATCCAAATATACAAGATTATTGGACTCAATATTTTCCAGCAGAATACACTTCTTAAACCATTGCAACCTCGAAGGAGAAGAATCTCACATAAGGCACAACTGAGCATATTCTAACAATGGAATCATCTATATCTTTCAATCCATCTTTCATAATCAAACTGAAAATATGAGCACAACATCTCACATGGAGTAACTCACATAATAATACCAAAACATTCCAAGAGTTAAGTCTTTTCTTCAAGTATTAAACTCCCGAGTCATTGAAGCTAGTATTATCAACAGTTATAGAAAAAATGCCTTCAATCCCCCAACTAGTTAAGCATTTCTCAACCCATTTTCCTATAATCTCAGCAGAATGTCTTGGGATTTGATAAAAATTCAAATTTTTTTTTACAACTTCCAATTAGCATCTACAAAGTGAATAGTAATACACATATAACTTAGATTAAACAAACCCTTGGAGAAGTATCAGAAAAATATTTTTTTAATTTACTTCTTTCCTCCAAGTATAACTTATAAGAGTCCTCTCTTAATGTGTTTCTTGAGGGGATTAATCTACTCACGAATTTTCGAAATGTCTCAAGGTCCACAAACTTGAAGGGTAGTTCACCAATAACAAACATCAATGCTAGATCTTTTTGACTAACATCTTGATCAAATTTCCGAGGACTAGCTAAAATAGAATTACTAACCCCAACAAGCTCATTCGAGACACTTTTTTTCCTTTTCTCCACGTTCGCATATGGAAAATTCTTACATCTACCCAAATGATTACACATCACACTAGTCCCTTAAGCACTAGAACAACCAATAATAGCTCCACAATATAGGCATTCGGCTTTGCCTTGACTATTTTCTATCATTTTAAAGTATTCCCATGTGACAAATCTCAGCCTCCTTCTATTTGTACCACTAGATTCACTCATTAAAGATTGGTTCATTGTATATTTGCCTTTGCAAATGATATTTCTACTTTGATAGGGAGATCTACAAATTGGCATTATAACAATATTTCAGCAAAATACCTGTGAATCGAGACTGCCTATAAGCTCCAATGCTCAAAAAGTGAACCTGGCCCTTTAAGAAGTTCGACTAGGAAGTGACGACGGGCAATGAGCGGTGACCATCAAGCCTCCTGATCAGACCGTGGTGCACGCCAGTGCGGAGAGCAAGTACCCAGACGAGGCAATTTGCATAGGCCTCTCTCTAGCGAGACTGCAGAGAAGGATCGCAATTAGGGACACGATGATGTTAAACCACAAACCTCACAAAGAATCAGTCGGGAAAGCCTGAATGCGATGGCCGTATGAGCTAAGATGATAGTGAGAGAGAGGGAGGTGAGGAGAGCGAGTACCCAGACAAGGCGGAGAGCTTAAGAAGGATCGGAGACGGATTGCTGGCGACGCGCAATCCACAGTGCCGATCGTGGAAGCTTCATTGTTGGCGTATCTCTGTTGCGCGTGTGGAGAGCAAAAGAAAAGAGGAGAGGAAGGAGGTTCAATTCTTGAGAGAGATTATTTATCGGTTTGGTTTGGTTAACCGAATCGATAAAAACCAAACTGGTTAAAAAGTTTCAGTTTTTAATAAGAACCGTACCGAAAAAAAATTAAACTTTTCATTTCGGTTCGATTTGGTTTTTGACACCCCTAATAATAAGGAAAGTTTGTAAAGCTTTAAAACAAACCAAAAATAGAAATCAGGTACATCATCAAGGCATAATTGGCAAAGATAATCACATGCTATATTTGTGATTACATCCAAGCTATAAGATTAGCAGTCGATTAGGCCTTGTTTGGTAACACTCTCGATAATAACTGATTTTATTATTTGGTTTCTCGGAACAAAAAAAGAACATAAATCAGTTTACTATATTTTTTGTTCCCAGGAGTAAAAATTCATTTTTTTTTTATTCTCAAGAATAGATGTGAAACATAATCAAGAAGTAGAAAAAAAATAACTTATTGTTCCCAGAGACAATTTCATAATCAAGTCCAACTTTTTTTCTTTTTTCTCTCTTTCTTATTCTTTTCTCCTTCTCTTTTCTTCTTTTTCCTCCATCGGCCACTACTAGCCACTGCCACCAGCGGTCGGCGACCGGCTAGCAAGATCCAGCGAGTTTGCCGAAGCCTCACTAGGCTAGGGCGAGGTCCAGCAAGCTTCTCGGAGCCTTACCTAGCCACTGCGAGCCTTGGTCTCATAGATCTGGGCAAGGCCAAGCGTCACTGGTGGCTAGGTGAGACTCTCCACACCATATTTGACAAGTGAGGCAAGTCTCGCCAACCAATGTGAGGCTGGGCCTTGCCCAAATCTAGCGAGGTCGAGGCTCACGGTGGGAGGCTCATCGGACCTCGCCCAATCTGTCACTGACCATCGCTATGGTCAGTAACCAGCCACAAAGAAGGAGGAAGAAGATGAGAAAAGAAAATGGTTACCAAACACGCCCTTAGCAAATCACACATCATCATCACTAATGAGCTTACTCAGGGATCTCCATATTTACGGCTTTGCCTTTCAAGAGTGTGCACCTAGGTTCAACACACCAACACCATCACCATTAGAATTGAATTACTTTACTTTTGGGTCGATTATCTAGGGTAGTGATAAAACATGTATCACCACATTAATTTTTAACGGAAACTGATATGTTCAGAGTTTACATATTAGATGAGTTGTATGTTCAAGAATTACTAAATTGAGTCCTTCCTAGCATGCGATAATTTTTGTTGAATATTTTAGTGGGTTCAAAAAACATTTTTGATTTATCAATATTTAAAACAAACGCTGATTTTCTTGTTTACATACTAATATACTAGATATCATGGCAATTTATCAAAATTTCTACTTTGAAACCATAGGTTAAGCCACTTGTGACATTTTAATTTGACCACATCACTATTTTTTCACCACCTGTTTTCAACTCAAAGTTATTAATATTTTAACTCCTGGTTGATCAATATTATCCCTTCTTAACTCATATATAGTTCCTAGATACATCCCGCTTTCTTTGAACGAGTCGTTATAGGTACTCTAATTTTAAAAGAAATCTCCAATTCGTTCTTAAAAAGAACGAGAGTCCCATATTTCTTCCCCTTCTCTTTCATCTCATTCTCTTTTAAATCAAAGGTTCCACATTTGTATTTGAAAAGCTTCAAGTTCGATATGTCAAGTGTTACAAGGTGAATTAATGGACTTCCATTTTACTTATCAAATTACTATTGTGCTTAAAAGATTGAGAGTTGTTAATTTATATTGTGGATTATTCTGCTTTGAAGGTAACCGAAACTTTGATTAGGGTCGACGTGGGGCATTTAGAGTATATTCCCCATCGATTTGTTGCTGGGTACTTGAATATCGACAGTGAGCTAGTCAGACTGTTAAGGGGTTTTGATGGGAATGGTGACATGTCGATGGACAAGGTTGTTGATCCATAGTATACTAGGTGACATTGTGTAAAAAATTTTGGATGTAGGAGTATGTGGTATCTACAAGACCCAACCTTCTTCCCATAGTTAATGCCTTGTATTTTGTTCCTTTTGGCACTTGTATTAATACTTGGAAGAGAGTTATAATTAGAAAAATTGTATGTGTATATTTTTGTAACTTGCCAATTACGTTTCTTGTGTTATTTGTTTCATCGTGCTTCTGCATGCCAATAATAAATATAAATTATAAAACGAAAAGAACAAATGTTGTGCGTAACGTTCTAGGCGTCAGAATTGAGCCTTGACCATGACATTAGCTATGAGGGTAGGGGTGGCGACCGAACCGGTGGTTGCTAAAGATTGTAGGCTAGTGATGAAGATGGAGAAGGACTAGTGGTTGCTAAAGATTTCGTATGATGGTGATGCTCAAGCAATCCGAACATTTGCTAGAACTTAGAGATTTGAACAGTTGACATTCGATCCGAACTGAACAGAGAGGAGGAGGAGGAGAAGCAGGATGGCCATGAGAGTAAGGTGCAATTTACTAGTGGCAAGAGCCATTATATTAGGAGACTGTCGGCAACAAGAGCTATTACATAAACATTCAATCTCTTTGAACTATTGACATAAATAATCTAGCTTGAATATTTTTCAAATATTGGATGAGATTATAGAAATCCCTTTTTATTTGATCCGACCTATATCCTATCCAATCTAATTTTCCTTCCCCATATAAGTCTAGAAGATCAAACATAATCTTAGGTGTTAAAATATTATTCTAGGAAATTCAATTGAACATCTCTCGGACTTTAAATGTAGACATCCTAGTATCTTGAAAAATTTAACGCATTAGTAAAATCCTAGCCATTGAGCTTACCTCCAAAAGTCAAAAGATCAAGATGACAGATACCTAAACGAACACACTGGAAAATGTACCTCATACATCAATCATTCGCATCTCAAATCAATAAGTTAATCATTTACACCTTAGTAATAAACCGAGAAACCGCAAGCCGAATTCTTAGGTGTTAAAATATTATTCTAGGATAGTTTGTTCACGGCGAGTTTTGCTAATGACTCTTAGAATTCATGGTTTGATACATAATTGATCAATTAACACTAAAAAAATCCACGCTGAAGGCAATTCTCTCTTCTAGAAAGAAGGCATCACGAACTCCAGGCCCAACAGAACAAGCTCGAGGCCCAAGCCCATTGATATCTCAACAGAACGAAACTGTAACGACATGCCGTTTCCGGACTGAAGACGGACTCGTAGTCCAAAAAACAGCGACCTTCTCTCTCTCTCTCTGGTC
The DNA here is from genome assembly GCA_016097605.1 of Eucalyptus guilfoylei. Classification (NCBI taxonomy): domain Eukaryota; kingdom Viridiplantae; phylum Streptophyta; class Magnoliopsida; order Myrtales; family Myrtaceae; genus Eucalyptus; species Eucalyptus guilfoylei. Next base: position 30,338,828 of record CM027869.1, read on the forward strand.
TGCTCTGCGAGGTAGGAGCAAGCTGCGATGAGGAAGCGAGATTTAGCCATCCTCATGCTCTCCGCCTTCGCCATCTTCTTCTCCCTCCAGGTTCGATCCCCTGATCTCCTCCTCCTCCTCCTCCCTCATTTCGTGTCCCCCGCCGCCGCCCCCCCGTTTTTTCCGCCGGAACGATTGCCGGCGGGATGGGATTGCCGGCTCGGTTACGAGCGGATTTCGATTTTTCGTTTTCCGGTTTTGCGCGATGGATTTTTGGGGTCTCGGTTGTGGCGGTTGTGGTTGTTGGTTCCTGATCCTGGTTGAGTATCGTGGGGCTTTGTGCAGCACGAGGGTGATTTCTCGTTCAGGGAGTCGTGGTTTCATCTGCTGGACGATTATCCGATCAAGTACGAAGCCGAGCGTCTCCCTCCTCCGATCGTGGCTGATCTCAATGGGGACGGCAAGAAGGAGGTCCTCGTCGCCACTCACGACGCCAAAATTCAGGTCCTTTTTCCCCGACTCTCTGCTGTTTTGCCGTTCGTGTTTTACGTGTTTCGTGTCGAATAGTGCGGTGTCTATGCCGGTCTATATTTTTTTCCTTGCGTTTCATTGTGGAGGTATTTTTGGGTTTTAGAACGATGGAGATTTTGGCCTAGCAGGATAGACGAAGAAGTGCTTTCCGTGTTCAATCACGACCTTTTGCGTTTCTGTTTTGTCCCTCCACCCAGTTATTTCTTTGTGTTGCCAGAATCCAGCTTTCTTGGTGGAAATTGAGTAGCTTTCTTGATAGGATTGATCATACTTTCATTGCAACTGATGTAAGAGTTCCTCATGAGCATCTGACAGTAGATTTTAGGGCGTGTCTGCATCGAAATGAGCTGTTTTTGGGTGGAAAAAGGCTTCTTTAAACTTTAGTAGTTGATGACCATGCGCAAAGTGGATTGGTTTGCATGGTGGCAGCACCAATGGCTGGCTAGTCAGGTGGTGTGGAGGCAGTTTGGAGACTGCCATCAGCTGGAACGAGCTGGTCACTGTGGTCACTGCTGCAGCTGCCTGATGGTGATGGTGCAGTGGCAGCAACGACAAAGGTGATCTGTGGGTAATGGTGGCCACATATGGTGGTGGATCTGGTGGTGTTGGTGGTTATAGTTTGCCAATCGTGATGATGATGGAGCTGGAATAATAAGTTACTTATGCAGAACAATTTCAATTTTCTTGGGGAGAACAAGTGTCTCCTCCAGAGAAGTGATAGCTGTTTTGAAATTTTTTTTTTTTTGACCAAGAAACTTTTTTGTAGCAATAGTTTTTCTTAATTATGCCAAATGCCAATTGATTGAAGATGTTTTTACTGCACATTCCCCAAAATAAAGGATGTTGGAGATAATACCATTGGTCCTTTATCTGTTTTTCACATAATACCATGGCGGATGTTCTAGGTATTGGAGCCCCACACTAGGCGGGTTGATGAGGGATTTAGTGAAGCACGTGTCATTGCGGAGGTCACTTTGTTGCCCGATAAGATCCGGGTTGCCTCAGGGCGACGCCCTGTAGCCATGGCAACTGGTGTGATTGCTCAAAATTACAAGCAAGGGCAACCACAGAAGCAAGTCTTGGTTGTAGTTACCTCGGGATGGTCTGTCATGTGCTTTGATCACAATCTAAAGAAACTATGGGAAGAAAATTTGCAGGTATGTACCATTTTGATTTGGATACACCTAGTTGTTTCATTCTTCGGTATCATGAAAGAACTCTGGCGAAGGTCTGATTTATTTCTGGGGCTCTTTGGCAGGAAGATTTTCCTCATAATGTCCACCATCGAGAGATAGCAATCTCAATCAGCAATTATACTCTCAAGCATGGGGATTCAGGTTTAGTAATTGTTGGTGGGAGGATGGAAGCACAGCCTCATGTATGTTCTTCTTCTTCTTCTCATCATCAGTGGAATTTCCCAGTTAACCAATGGCAAGGGGCAGGAGGGTGTAAGCTCGTAAATCAGATTATTACTTAGTAGGGAACTCTGGCAGGAATTCTTCTGCCTCTCTTTCTGGGATAAACATGGAATTCTTCTGGCTTTTGCTCATCCTTGCTCATTACTCTGATTCATGTTCATCAAATCCTTTCTTTATCGCTTTTACAAAGATCTTCGATGTACTAATTATTTCCCAGTTTTCATTTGCAATAGCTTATGCGCCTCTCTTCCAATGACAATTGCCTTGGCCCTCGTCCTTCAACCCCCTTTCTCATGGTTGCTGTGATCCCTAAGTCTTTCATCAGACTGACATAATCTTTTTTCCTTTCCTGGTTGTAATTAGCATCTCATGGATCCTTTGGAAGAGATTGGGATGTCAGAGAGGAATGCTGAGCAGCATCGAAGAAGTGCTACCGAAAAAGAGGTGATACCTTTTTTACCCTATTTTTCTTTGATGGCCAGCCTTGCCAGCAAAGTCAAGGTCAGTCTTCAGGCAAGGACTTTAATCTTCTGTTCAACCTGCCTAGGGTTCTGAAAATGCGGGAACTGTTGATCTTCGCCACTTTGCATTTTATGCTTTTGCTGGCAAATCTGGTCAACTTAGATGGAGCAGAAAGAATGAGGTAATTTCTTCTTTGTATTTTGATTTGCTATTTCATGACATTTCTCTTTTTTTGGAGCTCTTCTTAATGATAATTTGGAGAAGACTTGCCCTTTTGAATTTAGTAACTTATCTTGTTATCTTCTCCACTTTTACGGTATCTTTTCTTGATATATAGGACTTAATTCTGTTATACCTGAAGTACCCTTTAACTCAGCTTTTGTAAGCTGGTGGCACTTTCCTGTATGTAACATTTTCTTCCAGTTCTTCTCACGCAAATTTTCTTTCCGGTTATGTTGCCCAGAATATTGAAGCGCATTCCACAGATCCATCACAGTTAATACCACAGCATAACTACAAGCTTGATGTTCATGCGATAAACAGTCGTCACCCTGGAGAGGTATCTTTTGAAGCTTTAGCTTTATTATCAGTTTGCATCTCTTGAAGCAGCTCTTCCTTCATGCCAGCTGATACAATAGCAATGTATGCCAACGAGATGACTTTGACACAGCTTTAATGCTCTTTCAACACATGACTTCCTGTCATTCCTTTTAGCAATTTTATCTTCATTCTGGATGCAGATTTATGGTTTGATTGGGTCTCGTTGTTGTCATTGTGTGCATTAAGTATATATACTGTTAAACAAATATCTTACTAATTACAGGTTGCAGTTTTAATATTCATTGCGGAAGCCTCATATAACTGCAATTGCATGAACGCATATGTCTGTGACAATTGACAGTGGCGGTGGGACTTGGTTTGGGATGCAGTATAGCTTGCCATTTGCAAATTACTGTAATTTGTGGAAATAAAAGTCTATGGTCTAACTGACAAAGTTCTGACATACATTGAGGACTTATGATCTGATTATTAGAGGAGTATCTTGAGGTCATTTGCTTAAGTGGTATGACCTTTAATTTAATTTTGCTGACATTGCAATGAGCTCTAATATGTGTTAAGGATTTTTACTAATTGACTCCTGATGGAAAATCGGGAGCTCTAATATGTGGTCCTTCACATGCATGTACAATTAGGCAGGGAGTTTTTTTATCTGTTGTTTGGACATTGAGTATGACCTGCTTTGCCTGTTTGCTGACAAACTCTAATAGACGCCACTATGTTACAGTTCGAGTGCAGGGAATTCAGAGAATCAGTTTTGGGAATTATGCCACATCATTGGGTAAGTTGATGGAGTTCTTCAGCTTTTTCTCATGGTCATTGTGGGTCTCAGTTGTGGTGCTACTGAAACCAAACGTCTCGTTATAGGATAGGAGAGAAGACACTTTATTAGAGCTGTCGCACTTCCGACGGCACAAAAGGAAAACGCTGAAGAAAACTTCGGGGAAAACTACTAATTACCCCTATCACAAGCCTGAGGAAAACCATCCTCCAGGGAAAGACTCAACCAAGAAGATTTCAAACTTAATTGCGAAGGCTGCAAATATTGCTGGCTCTGCAAAATCTAAGAAGGTAATCCATACAAAAGTATTTTGTGCAGTTAAACTGTTCGACCATGCTTTTTAGAGTTCATACATGTCATAGTTTATGAATGCACATCCATGAGTGCTTGTACTGTCATTGCACAGCAATATTCCTTCTGGAGACAATTTAGATGGTCTGTTTGTTACTTTGCTGTTAAGTGACCTGTAAAGTAATTTAGTTTAATGCTCCAGATCCCAGAAATTAGCAGAATTGGATCTTCTGGAGAAAATAATGAATAGGAAAGGAAAGGTAGTTGCTTGAAATGAACATCCAGATACCAGTCTTTTAATATACTCGTTAAAATGAGGACTAGAGATCCGTAAAATGGCTATAGAATATGCCTTTTGCAGGAAATTAATTCTAGTCCTCCATGGAACTCTTATTTCTCATTGGTCTGCTATACTTTTTGATTTCGTCTTGGATACTGAGCCCACCACCTGTTCGTCTTTATGTGCTGCCAGAAATAGCACAGTTTCTTTATTGTTTTTTTTTTGGTGACCGACAGTTTCTTTATTGTTCATCTTTGGCAAGCGTCAAAAAGATAATTAAGTTTATTTGGTTACTACTACATGCGCTTTCCATTTCCGCCAAGGACACACACTGCATATTTGTGAAATAGGAACTTGAACTCCTTTTGCTGACATATGGTAGATGCTTGAGCTAGTCAGGCATTGAATCTATATGGTCGATCTCTGGATGATTATGTCAACTCACAGTAAAGGTCATTAGGTACTTTGCCTAGATATTGGAACAATTATATTTTAGGACATAAATTGGGCTTGATTTCTTTCTTGTGTATAATTTTTATCAATTGGAGGACTTTTCTATCTTATAGGCTAGTAGAAGTATTTCATATTGGTGATGTAATAACTGGATCTCCTGAGGTAACCTATACTCTTGATTTAGTGCAGCCATCGAATTATATTCCTACTATAACAAATTACACACAGCTCTGGTGGGTTCCTAATGTTGTTGTGGCTCATCAAGAAGAAGGAATAGAAGCTGTCCACTTGGCTTCCGGACGGACCATTTGTAAGGTACTAATGGAAGTTACATGCTTAACTCACTTCCTTTTAAAATTTACTGCAAGTCCCCTGATCTAAGTGATAACCTACATATACGGCCAGCCTTTATCCTCATCTTGGGTGTACAGAATTTTTACAAGGACAAGAAAAATCACATGTGCAAATCTCATGCCTTAGAGTCTACTCCATGCCCTTTATCTATAAAAACAATTGCTGTTGTTGCGTTGCACCTTCTCTTTGCCTTAATTTTTTTTTTATATGTTGAGTGCAGTTATATCTAAAACTTGAGTTTGAATTTGTGTTTAAAGAGTAGTGCATACAAAAAGATATACAAATCTCGGTGGATCTTTGGTTCTAGATTCTTATGACTCTTTATTATTACACTAATATGCAATTGCCAGCAAATGCATCCCTGGGCTGATATGAATTAAGAATGATGGACCAACCATATTTTCTACAAGATCAATCTCCATATACATGGACAACGATCTTCAGCAACTCTGCTTTCTTCGAATGACATCTTCAGATTCTCATGCAGACAAACTGGAATTTGTGCATAATGCACGCATGAAATGCATTTTGTTCAACATTATTTTGGATAAAGATTTTTATGATATTCTGTTTTGCCATCAACACTTTGTTCGATTGTTGATGTGGGAGTTGTTTTCTTTAGCTTAATTTGCGAGAAGGTGGCCTCCATGCTGATATCAATGGGGATGGAGTTCTTGATCATGTCCAGGTAAGAGATTTTGCTTTTGAACATATTTGATTGTCCATCATTTTCTCAGTGTTCATAGTGTCTATGTATAGTTATTAGGGAAAAAGTCGCCAAAAACCCCAAACTTTGCTCAGAGTGACAAATTTACCTCAAACTTTTATTTGTGATACAAAAAACCCCAAACTTTATCACCTGTGACACATTTACCCCAAGTTTTTTTTCGTGACACAAAAAACCCTAAACTTGTACCACATTGACCCAAACTTTAGGGCATTTTCGTCTTTTATTTTTCAATTTTTTTTTCTTTTTATTTTCTTCTCTTCTTCTCTCCGCCCTCGCTGGCGTTGGGCGAGGGCAGCCCATGATGTCAGCAGAGGGAAGCCAGACTTAGGTGAGGGCCACCTTCGCCAGCGTAGGGTGAGGAGCGTCGGGCAAGGGCCACCCTCGCTCCACCTCACCTAAGTCCGGCTTTAGCCATAGAGTTTGGGGTAAATGTGTCACAGTTGGCAAAATTTGGAGTTTTTTGTGTCCAAAAAAAAGTTTAGGGTAAATTTGTCGTTCTGGGCAAAATTTGGGGTTTTTGATGACTTTTTCCCTAGTTATTATTATGATCCTAGATATATGCATGTTTCTGTTAGTTGCATGTCACAGGTTGGAATATATATTATTGTGTCGCTACATGGGTATTGGTCCATGAGTATAACAGAGTTTCTGGGAATGGATAAAATGTTTTCACTCAAGTTAAGTTGGTTTTGCATTTAACATTTTAAAGGCATTGTGTAAAAGATCTTTAAGTGCATATGTAGAACCATATTCTGCATTTCCCTAGGACAAAGGGATTCATAATTAAAGCAAATTAAAGCAAATTAAACAGCTGAGGGATAACATTCCTGACAGCAATTCATGATTGTATCTGCAGAATTAGCTCTATAGATAGGGAGTCATTTGTGATGAGAGTTGATTTCCATTTCTTTAGGCTGTTGGGGGACATGGTGCCGATCGGACTGTTGTTAGTGGATCAATGGAAGTTCTTAGACCCTGTTGGGCTGTGGCGACATCTGGAGTTCCTGTGAGAGAACAACTTTTCAATGTCTCTATATGCCGCCATTCCCCATTTAACTTGTTCCCATATGGAGACTACTCGAGAAATTTCGGCCAATCATCAGAGGTGGCTTCCTTGGAGGTTGCAACACCCATCCTTATCCAAAAAAAGGATGGTCATAAACATCACAAGAGAACCCAAGGTGATGTTGTCTTCTTGACGAATCGAGGGGAGGTAGGCTCTTATTTAACTTTTGCTTTCTCTTTTGGCAACCGAAAACTTGGATAAAATAGTTATCTGTGCATTTTTCTCTTTTATTGAGGATATATCTAGAAATGGGTATCTGGTGGCAGTTCTGTGTAAGTTGTATTGCATTCCATTATTATACGGATTGTAGCATCTGAAAAGGTCAGAAGATACTGATGGGTAAAGCCTTTGAAGTGTACTATTTTTCATGCTACTTTAGATTTTGTAGCTAATCCCAGTATTATCATGAATCCTATTTTCCCTCTCCCTGCAGTTACCCGATCTTATCATGAATCATTTTATTGAGACTGCAGATGTGGAGGAAGAATTCGGTTTTCGGCCTGCACATTATTAGTCCTGTTTTCTAGAAATTGAGAATACACAACTGAGCTGTCCCATTTAATTTTTCAGGTCACATCTTACCATCCCGGCATGCATGGCCATGATGCTGTATGGCAGTGGCAAATAATGACTGGTGCAACATGGTCGAATCTTCCATCTCCATCAGGGATGATGGAAGGCGGCATGGTGGTCCCCACCTTGAAGGCATTTTCTTTGCGCATGCATGATAATCAAGAAATTATTCTTGCGGCAGGGGATCAAGAAGCGGTGTTGATATCCCCTGGTGGGAGTATTTTAGCAACGGTGGAGCTTCCTTCACCACCTACACATGCCCTTGTCTGTGACGACTTCTCAAATGATGGATTGACTGACCTCATTCTTGTAACTTCCAATGGAATCTACGGCTTTGTCCAGACAAGACAACCTGGTGCCCTCTTCTTCAGCATGCTGGTCGGTTGTCTTATTGTCGTGATGGGAGTCATCTTCGTCACCCAACACCTGAATTCTATGAAGGGGAAGCCCCGTGCCTCGTCTGGCTCTTGGTGAAACTACCTCTGAGTCCTTAGACAAAATCTATACCATCATTTTGCCGCTCCTTTTAGCCAAGCTGCGTGATTGGAGATTGCAGTTGGGCGGAATTGCCCTTCCACCCATTCGAAATCTTTTGCACGAGGCACTTACTTGTTGAGGGGAGGATAACGTTTGGGACCAGCTTAGCATACACTTTAACCACTGGTTTTCTTCTCTCTTTTTTATAAAAATCCGCAGCATCATGCACTATGTAAATACTCGGACTAGTTTTACTTATAGACAACTGCCTCAGCACTTCCAATTGAGCTTCAGGGAGCTACAGAATGAGGTTTTTGCGATGAGTCTGTAAAAGATGTCTGGTACCAGCTTACTAGCTCCACTGCCTGGGATTAGATGACATATCAATCTTCAATGTATGACCTGCTTGCCTGGTTGTGGCTGAATGTTTCAATGCTGAGCTGCCTGTTTGAGGGCAACGTATTGCAGCCTTTCGATACTAAATCTATGATTTATCTCTTGTTCTTCACTGAGAATTATTTAATAACTGCATGTCTTAACGGCTCAGACGTACTATTTCATGGTCCAAGTCTTCTTTTCTAGTATGAATTAAGCATATCACGCGTTGATGCAAATCGAACGTGGCGCATATTGTGAATTTCAGTTTCTCATCTGTTCCTTTAGCAGATTGATTTTGCCTTTGATCTTTCTTTGTCCTGGTGTTTAAGTCGGTTGCGACTCCATAATCAAAGTGCTTACTTCAACGACAATTTTTAGAGTTAAAATGCTTTATCGAGGTTTTCAGGTCCGTGTCGGTCTTTTGACCGAAGGCCCAGTAATTCGAAAGATTTGAGAGATCAGCTCCATGTACATACCCGTGTTTTTCTAGGTCATGACTTCAATTTATGTCGTTCATCAAGTATATGTGCCTTATTACTGATCTAAAGAAAAGAAAAAAAGAAGCAAAGCCATTGAAAAATTTATACGTCTGATAGTAAATTAGTTTTTACTATTACATAAACAAATTAAAATAGTGTTCCACGTGTTCCCTAATGACATGGCATCACGAATTAAAACATTGGCCTACAATGAACAATGGAGATTATAATCAATTGTTGATACCACTTTGATATTAAATGATTAATGTCAATCCTCGATATGATATAAGAACACAAGATGAGCTTTTCTCAGGAGAAATTCATTTCAACATGTAACGACGAAGTCAACTAAAATTAGACACGAACCGACATATTTTCATTCATTTTTAAAGGAAACATTTTATACTGAAACAATTAATAACATAGACGCAAATGAAAATATTTAAGGTACATCTGGCGTGCCATTTTTTTTTTTTTCCCTTTGTACGACTATTTTATAATTGTGGTAATGTTCTGGAATAGTTTTACCGCAGAAGTGACATGGCGTGCGCTTTGACGGATGCAGACCGTGGGTTTTGGGTGATTTTCCAGGATATTCTCAGTAAATCCAGTGGCTGACCCTGAAAAGATTCTTCCACTCTGCGATTCATACGCTCTAGCCTTAGTATAGCGGGGCGGGAAGCTGCGATCAGTCAGTATTCAGACTGAACTTTCATGCTTTTGGACTGCAAATTGCTCCTAAAAGACAGGCAAAACCAGACTACTAATTAAAGAACAGTGAATTTTCTCACTCATTCTAAGAAGAAAAACAAAGAAAAGAAAAAGCAGAATGTGTAGTGCTACATCAAATCTCCAAGGCAGACAAAAGGCTGATATTATAAACTCATAAGGACTTCCACTTCACCAGGCTATTAACTAAACCTCAGTAATTCGTGATGCAAAATTGAAAGAACATCCATTTTGCAATGCGATTCATCATTAACCAAGCTAACGTGGATATCAGGCGTCTTACGTGGCATCGTCAATGCTGACTTTGGACAAATTTTATAAATTTTTAATTATTTTTTCTGATTTTTTTTCCATTCATCAATTGCAATCACTAACCATAGACAAGACCAGCGAGACTCACCCTCACCGAATACCGAATCTGGTGACGACTGAATTCATTGGCCTTGAGCTTGCCATTATCGAATTTGGTGAGGGTGAGCCTCGCTCAAGGCCGACAAAGTCAACCCTTGCCATATATTGGCAAGGTGACCTCGCCAACCTCGGGCGACCTCACCCCTGTGAGGGCAAGCTCGCCAGCCCTTGTCTATGACCAATTGCCAGCCATTGAGGAGGCCGACAATCACAAAGGATGAAGAACAAAGAAAAAGAAAAAATTATAAAAAAATTTGGGAAAAATAATATAAATTGCAAAAATTATCCATGTTGATAGGGACTGTGTCATATAAAACGATTAGCGTTTATGTCAACGATTTCCGGCCAAAATTGACCGAATGGATTACATTGGCCAATTTTTTAAAGGTTCAAGACTAAATTGAGACAATTGTTCAAAAAGTCCTAAATCTATTGTACTTTTGTCAATTCAATCATAAACCCTTTAGTTGTGAAATATAGTTCTAAACTTTTTCACATGTTATCAATTGAGTTCATCTAGCCAATTTTGGCCAGTTGTTGACATGAACGTCAATTGTTCTACGTGACATATTGGCACTGGTGCGGACAATTTTAGTAATAACCTTTTTTTTTTCTTTTCTTTCTCTTTCTTTTTTTGTCCCTTCTTCTTTTAGCTAATCATTAGGCCACAACGACGAGCTAAAGGCGAGGCCTAGAAAGGTTGACCCCACTAGCTTCTGGCAAAGCTCACCCCTGCTGGCCACTAATGAGGGCAAGGCTCCCTCAAGGCCGGTGAGGTTATGCCTCACCAATGGCAAGGAAGGCTCGACTCTAGCTGGTCATTAACCATCGCCGAGGTCCAACGACCAGCCGGAGGAAGAAGGGACGTGAAAAAACAAGAGAAATAAGAAAAACAAAATTAAAAAAAAACAAAATTTGAAAAATTGAAAAAATTTTGTAAAAAATTGTTCATGTTAGCGCTAACCACGCCACATAGGACAACTAACGTCCACGTTAGTGATTTTTGACCAAAATTGACCGGATTCCAATTGGCAAAGCATAAAAAAAGGTTTGAACTCAATTACCACACTTAAAAGATTTTGGTAAAAGTATAATAGGTTTAAGACTTTTTATACAATTTTCTCTTCACATGGTGTTCCACTATTATAAAAACAAACAAAAACAGCGTTCCATGTCTTTTCTAATAATATGGCATCACGCATTAGAATACCTTGGCCTGTAGTGAACAAAGCAAATATTTGATAGGTCATTGCCACCACTTCAATATGCAATGATCGACGTCAATCCTAATCCTCGAGGCGTTACAAGAACACAAGGAACTTTTTAGGAAAAATCCACTCCAACATGCAACGACAGGATTAGTTAAAACTCAACGCGAAATGATATATTTTCACTGATTAAATAAAAGAAATTAATGGTAAATGTTGAAATGATTAATAACATGGACAATCGATATGAATACAATTATATGAAAAGTGGAAACTTTTAAAATACACTTGGTGTATCATAATTTTTTTTTTCTTTCTACGACTATTTTATAAGTGTGGTAATGTTCTAACATAGTTTTACCGTTGTAGTGACATATGGCTTGCGCTTTGATGGATGCAGACTGTGGGTTTTGGGTGATTTTCCAGGATGTTCTCAGTAAACCCATCAATGACTGATCCTGAAAAGATTCTTCCCTTTGCAATTCAAATGCTTTAGCGTTAGAATAGCGGGGCAGGAACGCTGCAATCAGTCAGCATTCAGACTGAACTTCCAAGCTTTTGGACTGCAAATTGCTCCCAAAAGACAGGCAAAACCAGACTACTAATTAAAGAACAGTAAATTTTCTCCTTTATTTTATTCAGCAAAAAAAAAAGAAGGAAAACAAAGAAAAGAAAAGGCAGAATTTGTAACGCTTCATCAAATCTCCATGGCAAACAAAATACTGATACTATAAACTCGTAAGGACTTCCACCTCACCAGCTCATGAGCTAAAACATCAGTAATACGTGATGCAATATTCAAAGAATATCGATGTCTCAATGCGATTCGTTGCTACCCAAGCTAACATACGAACGTGCCAAGCATTTTGCATCTACATCACATATTTCAACTCATCAGAACACATTAGTTGATCATCACATTAAAAACCACGACTCCACAAAGCCAAACACTAAGCACGCGGAATTTTTCTATTCGTTCACTTAGACAGTATCGTAGGGCGTTTTAGCTGTGAAGCATCCAATAATCACATGCAATCACTGTACTATGAGTTGCTTGTGTTGCTCCACAATCATTAGATTCATCAAGAATGCAAGTTTCTGTCACTGTTGTTTTCCCCTCCCTCAATCCAGTTGGTTTGCAATTTTGTGCTTTTTTTTCCTATCATCTGATCCTGATTGGTGGAAGAACGTATGTTCATATTTGTAACCCATCAATCGAAAACATGATTAGAAAATGTTTCTCCAATCAAGAATGAAGGAAAACATGGGATTTTGCCATTAAATGGTGAGTTCATTTGGACTAAATTGACAAAGCCATTTAACTTGCTGGTTCTTCTTCCTTCATGATCTTCTTCTACACTATGGTCCAAATGCATCAGAGCACTTCGCACACAAAAGAAAGTACTCGTACTCTCTGTGGACACATCACAGTGACTGAGTTCTCACCCCACTCTGAATAAAAAAGGTGTGTGTGGGTGCGTGTATAGGCATGCAGCAAGGGGTCCAAACCCTAGAGAGCTCCTGCATAATTAAGATGAATCCACACTGAGCTATTGAAGACGAAGCTACTGAGAGAACAGGCTTTTTGCCCTTTCTAGATCTGTGAAGCGCGTACTCACCCGTTGTAAATCTTAGAACAAAGCTTCCTAATGAACAAAAGGATGTTTCTCATTTAGATCAGCAAAAGTAATTATGTACCTCTATGCATAATTGCATCTGAGTGAAACTTTTGGGACCACAAGTTAAATAACCCATGAATTTATGGATCTTGGGAGGTACATCATTCACTTTTGGGCTCACTCTAGTGTGCCTCAGCTGAAGATGCCACCACAACCACCCCCTAAAGGAGTGCCCTACTAATAAATAAGAAAAGAAAGAACCCTAGGTGATTATCTTTTTGGATGTCTTTTGGTTGTTCACGTTATACTAGTCACAGGCAAATGAGAAAATTTTCCTTTTCTGGGTTGGTTTTTTGTTTCTCTCCTGTTTCCCATTCCTCGCCAAGATGCCATAAAGATAGCACAAGATAGAAAGAAAGTAATGGGAAAGCTGAATAATTGAGTATGGTCTCTCTCTCTCTCTCTCTCTCTCTCTCTCTCTCTCTCTCTCTCACGCACACACGCACATTCATGTTTGTTGGGTTCTCTTTGTGCAGAATGTCATGGACGAGCAACAATTCAGAGCAAGGAATGACCACATCTGAGATTGGAAATGGGTTTCAAGCCCTCATATCAGAAGAGGTCAGAGTGCGACTGCGTTTTTCAGTGAAGCTCTTCCTTTCCCAAGAATTACGGGACTTTATTATTTGCCTTATAGTCTAAGTCTGCGTAGTTAAAATGAAATAATCCAATCGTTGAGGCAGCGAGGTCCAAAATAACGCATCCCAAGGAGGATACTATGCATTTTTGGTTCTACAAGATGATTGATCAGCTAGGCCAAAAATTTCCAATTACGAGAAGAAACTGTCCTCATATGTTAGCGTCTACTTGTTTCCAAGATATCTAAGCATCTGTTCTCTTTCTTTTTCTTGAAAACACACTGTACCTCTGGTACAGATAGTGTGTGCAGTCTTTCAGTTGCTCCAAGACACGAGGCCCATCATGGCGCAGATGATTCTCATTTGATATTTTTCGAATTTTGCTCTTGAAGAGGATAGACAATCTACGGATTCTTATACCGCAACCAATGAAGATTGATGATTTTGAGAATGGTCTATTAACATTCTCAGATGGATCCTGCGATAGTTTCAGTGAGTTGCTTTGCTTCTTGTAGTTATAATTAATAAGATTGAGAAAAGAATGGTATCATAGCAGGCTCGCAACTTGAGGCTCATAGTATCTATTTTTCTGTTTAATAATCAGTAGTCATACTATTCATACATATCAAGCTATTCCTTTAAGGACCTTGACCCTAAGGAATTGGTTATGACGAAACGACTACGATTTTACATCTCAAGAAGTGTATAATCTCTAGTTGGGACCCAGCTTGAATGGCCTTCTTTGATTGAAGCTGAAAGATAAATTCAAGATGATGTGTAAAAGTTGGTTCACAACACTACCTGACGACTAAACTAAGAAGAAAAATATTTCTTAGCATGCAAAGAAATTAAATGCTGTGTGATTAAACAGCTGACTACTTGGCCATCCCACAATTGCTCCTCAAGTACAGGGAATTCCAGTCCTCTTTTTGGCCCATTAAAAGTTTCAATAGCCTCTTTCTTAATCAATAGTAATGTCATTTCCACCAACAATCCGTTTAAATGTTTTGAAAACATGTTGACAAGGCTAAAACAAAGATAAATCAGTGAAAGTAAGTTAATCAGGACATGAATCATATAATGTCAACAGCAGAACAATGTGACATATTTTACATTTAATTAAGATGGCTGCATAATATTCTCTCTCTCTCTCCTTGAAATTTCAATTTCAATATTGTTCTCCTCTTTTATTTTCATTTCTCAATATAGGTGTTTCTCCAAATTGATGAAGATGAAAAGTATAAGCTTGTAAAATCTAATGTACAGTCATGTTGGTTGTGTAGACACAAAAACTCATTCTAACTGCTCAATTTTTATGCATTGTCATGTTAAGCATCCAATAACATATTTTCTCAATGATTAAAGTTTGACTCACTACCACAAATAGTATACAGATAATCTTTGACTTAGTGAGTAAAATGGAAAGTTGTCTACTAATTGGCAAAAGGAATTTCAGTAGGTCAAAGTAAGCTATCTTTGATGTTTGCATGAGAAAAATGAAGGCTGCAAAACATTTAGGATGGACAAGTATATGCCTCGTATACAGATTATATTAACTAGTAGAACAAGATTCTTAAAGTACTAAACAGCTCACACAAGACACGGAAGCGAAGGAATATGAATGCCAGTATTTGGAGCATCCTTTTTTAATTTCAATATTGAAATGACAGTTCGTTGACATTGTACGATGGAAATTTGCAGGAAAACTGCACCCTCATTTTCCAGGACAAGTTATCAAATTCTGGAGATGTTCATGGTCGATGATCCATCAGCACATGATAAAAGGTAAATCTCGAAATAATACTCTTCCTCCTGATAATTTTGCAGCATCAGTTGGCCAAAACTTTGCTTAAGTGCAGCACATATCTTAAGGTGTGACAAGAAAAGTAGTCTAATCTAATCTGGACATAAGCAATATTGCCAATTAAATCACACATGCTTCAGATCATGTCTTGAAAATGATAAGCCTCCAGCTTTTTCCTACAAAGTCCGCCTGCTGGGATCTGCGAGCCTGTGTTCCAACAATTGTGTGTCTTCTGATGTGGATTTAGAGAAAAAAAAAAGAAAAAAGATAGAAGAATATGAATTTATATGAGATTTGTGCCACTCATCAAGTCCAAAACCAATTCTTCCTTAAAGCTATGGCGTTGCTTATCGAACACCAAGGATACAAGGAAACATTTCAATGAGAGAGCAGAAAAATGTGTATGCAATGGCCTTCATGATTCAGATTTCAGAACACCGTGTCCTACAGTACCTATATCTCAAAGCTGTCGTGTGGATGAAAATTCATTAACAAAGAGGATAAATATATAAAAGAGCAAATATGCCAAGACAAAGATAAATAAATCATGCATTTTCACAAGTTACTAGCAATTTTTATTTTAGTACTATTCCTGCTGACGGTCTCGAGGTGCAGCATCAACCGGCTAAACAAATTTCAAATAGTATCTCTTGCAATTTATATATTTCTTGAAATTACCAGGAATTTAGGAGATAAAATAAGTCGTTTGATCAGAAAGGCCAGTTCCGCAGATTAATTTACTTAATTCGTGGCTGAACGCATCTTCTAAAGCTTTCCAGAAATTCTTTCTTAGGTGATTGTCTGACCTATGACCAGAAAACTGATGCAGGAATTGTCATGTATGAGCATCATCCGGATAACTTTGCATTTTTTGTGTGAACTTCCCATTAGTGCCAAATATATCAGTCATTTTAATCAGCACGAGACTCCTAGAAAGTCATGAATTAACTAGGAAAAAGAGGTTTGACATATCACGAGACAGTTCCTCGACGGGACAGGTATAGTAATTAATCATCCATCTTCTTTCCTCTTCATAAGAAGTTAGCCAACACATTGTTCGAATTCTCTTTGGTCTAGGGCATAACACACCGATACCCATTTCCACTAGAGCGTTCGCAAGATGACACTTTTTAAGATATATTTATAATCATCCACTTAATGGATGCATATAACTATATGTATATGATAAGTTGGCTGCAGTGTCTTTTCCATTTGTACTAGAGAATATATTCACATTAAGGAGAGACAAAGTTTGGAGCTTTATCATTCGAACCGTCCAGAGATGCCTTCAAAACGAAAAGTACAGCTTTTTATTTCGAAAGAAGCATTTCAAGGCATAATGGAGAAGAGAACAGATGCACAACAATAACACCCAAATTGTAAGTACCATCTAAGCAAGCTCCAGAAAGTGTTTTAGTTATTTTACCAGAAATAATGCCTGAAGAATCTAACTGTACATAACATCATTAAGCAAAAGCCTCCTGTGACCCCATCACGCTTGAGAACTATAAAGAACAGCACACACTTACACAACAGCCTCTAAAAAGCTAGATTCAAAAGGAACTGTTTTTTGCCCACGGGCAATCTTATCAAGATGAAACGCGATATGCTATAAGCGTTTTGAGGAAACACGCCATTCCACCATGTCCGAAACCCAGCAGAAACATGTGTTGCGACCTAGATCTTCCTGTTTCGCCTAAGAAAACATCGACTCATGAACCCAAAAGAACGCTTTTACGGCATCTAGAAATGGGACGTTAAATGCATAAAACAATGCTAATGATGCAAAGTCACCTGTAGTTGCATTAAGCGCGTACTACATAGTTTGCATAGCCGTGACCAAATATCTTCCCCCCTTTTCCGATTTATCAGAATTGTAAGTCAGATCGCTGCATGCCTCTCCTCCGCTGAACCAAAAAACCAAGAAAACATATGTAAAGTTTGCTTTTTTATCTCATTAAACGAGCTCAAACTAGAAAAAAAGAACGGTATCGAGAGAGAGAGAGAGAGAGAGAGAGAGAGTACCGCTTGAACTTGAGAACTTGACCGAAGCATGGCTCGATGCATGGCTGGGGGCCCGTCCAACTGAAGCGAAAATCATGGAGTTTCTCTCTCTCCTTCTCTCTCCAGATTCAAAAATCTCGGGGCACTTTCTCAAGCCAAAACACGAAAATCAAAACCGTGTCCCGGCAGCCGCACGGGTAATCGGGGAAAAAGCACGTCTCCGAGTCCGAAAAGCTATTCATTATTCACACCCGCAATGAAATTCAACCCATCAAAAGAATAAAAAGAACAATATGTCAAACCAGAAGATAGGGCCGTATGTACCCGAATGCACCCATGTTCATAAGAAAAAACAAGAACGAGAAATATGCCAAGGTAACAAATTTTCAAGCTTCAGATTCCAAGGTACAGAAAGAAGAAGACACAGGCAATAATTTTCAACCATCAGCATCGGAATTTCCTCGCTGGAAGTTAATTTCTTTTCCCTTGTTTTCGTGGGTCGTTGTTCTCGTGGCCATTTGCAATGTGGTGCGGTGTTCATATAATAATATCATATCATATGATATCCCCCAAAGGTCAAGTTATAGGCCACATTTGTCTAACCACTCTTCCAAAAAGTTTTACACTGTAAAAGCTGCGAAAGGTCGAATTAGACCACACTCGCCTAACCACTCTTCCAAAAATTTTACATTGTAAAAAAAGCTCAGGCCGCAGGATCGGTACCGACCCGAATAATCGAAATGATGATATGCGGAATCATCGCTGAGGACTCGAGATTAATCAGAATGTGACTCCTGTAATCCCATGTCGAAGATTATAGTAGGTGCGGGGCGTTTTTCCTAACATCATCTCGGGTGCGGAAAGAACTGTGCGCCACCCATGAAGTTGTTGAACTGAGTTGGGTACATCGAAGACGGGTCGAAGAGAGGAGCCGCGACCTGTGAGACCGCCGCATTGTTGTTGCCATCCTCTTGGGTCGTCATCGTGTCGCCAGCAGTGGCCGCAGCTATGAGACTGAGCTGCTGGATGCCGCCGCCGCCGCCGCCGTCGCCGCCGAGGTGCACCGAGGAGCTCTCGCCAGCGGCCATGTAGTTGGCATGATCGGGCCCCTGATCGTAGAGTATCCCTTTGAAGACGTGCCCGCCGATGTTGACGGCTGTCTGGTAGGCGTACTGGTCGTCGGTATCGTCGATGGAGCTGACTCTCACGCACCGGAACAGCGCCGACGAGTTGACCTCCGCCGGGAAATTCCCCATCTCCAAGCCTGGAAATAACAAAATACGTGCGCGCGCGCACAGGTAGATACATTAAAACACCCCAAATTAGGGTTGCCAGCATTGTTACCCAGACGAGGAGCTAAATCGTGTTCCTTAGATTATTTATTTGTTCTTTATAAGTAGAAAAGTAATGATGCACGCCATCTTTCACTCACAGAGAGAGAGAGAGAGAGAGAGAGAGAGCACAGAATCACATGCACAGTAAATTAAACAGTGTCTGTTTCTTCCTTCACAGTCAATCCATTCGTCAGGAATACTAAACAACAGTATCCTTGAAAAAATGGGTAGAAAAAACTGCAAAAAACCAAAAGAGAAAAGATTAAAAAAGGAGAAGCTGTTCCGACGTCAACACACAATCAAAACGATCTTCTGTTCTTCGGACAAGAAGAGACTGAGCATCCTGGGCAAAGAAAACGATGAGCAAACCCTCTTCTTGAAATCTTGCAGGGTTTTCGACAGCAACGTATGGGACAGCTCAGATCACGGCGATAGGCTGGGTTTAGTCGAAGAATGGCCCGCGAGGGAGAGACAATTTGCACAAAGGGAAACGATTTACACGTACCGGAGGAATTACCGTGGGGGAGGTCGTGGTCCTCGCGGAGGCGCTTGACGCAGTCGCCGCCGTGGAGGAGCTGGAGCTGCTGGCGCTCGCGGCGCCTGGAGGCGGGGACCCAGGTGCTCTTGACGTGGGTGTCGCAGGGCAAGCCGCGGCTCTTGCAGCAGGTGCGGCAGCGGAAGTGGACGCAGTCCTTCTTGGCCTGGTTGCCGCAGTCCTGGCAGCTGATCCCTCCTTCCTTCATCAGCAGGAACGCCGACGGCCCCGATCTCAGGCTCTCGTCATCCGACGCGTTCATCCTCGGCGACGGCGGCGACGACAAGTAGAGATCTTGCTGGTGCTGTAGCTGCTGCTGCTGCGGTTGTAGCTGGTGGCATAGCTCGAAACCCTTGTGGGAGGAGGAAGAGGAAGAGACCACGCCGCTTCGATACCACAACCAGCTGGGGTCGAGGCTGATGCTGTTGTTGGCTTGTTGGGTCTCTAATTCTTCGGCGGCCGCCGGGGGGTGGGACTGCTCCTTGTGGGTTCCTCTTCCTCCGCTGCCTATAGAGAAGAAGCCTGCCATTTTGGGGAGGAACTGATCAATTGTGAGCAAGAGTTCATACCCACCATGTCATCTGAAGAATTTTAAGCATGAGAAAGAGAGAAGCTTTGGGGGTTTTCATTGGAGAGTGGATCAGCAAGAGTCTGGAGAGATGAGAAAGGAGAGAGGGTTTTTCTATGGCAATTGTGTTGGGTTTGAGAAAGAGAGAGAGAGAGATAGAGAGAGAGAGAGAAGAGGAGGGGAGGAAAACTGAAGAGTACCTGTGATTGCAACATGGAATTGTTGCGGGCATTAAAGACCGCAGAATCACGCTGTCTCTGCAACGCCGCCATGATCTCTCTCTCTCTCTCTCTCTCTCTCTCTGTGGCTGTGAGATATTTGCAGCTGGTGAACTTTCCTTTAGCAGCAACTAGCACTTCTTGGTTCTCTCTCTCCTCTCTCTCTCTCTCTCTCTAGTTTCAAGGGAGTTTGGCTTTCTAGTGTATTAATAATTTCAAAAAAAAAATTCTAATATACTTAGACTTGATATGATTTTTGTTGAAAAGTGCCACCTACAGACAAATAAATAAAAAGAGAAAGAATTTTTTCAGAGCACATGGGACTCTTCCTAAACGAATTCGATCAAAGAAGTGTTGACTATTTAAAATATGATTACGCGTGATAATTGAATGGTCCATATATTGAAAATTGTAATGTTTACTCATTTAGTTGCTTAACACGTGCTTCGAAATGACCCTTTAAGAAAACTATAGTGATTTTTTTAACTCAATAATTGTCGTTATGATATATAAGATCGATATTTCAAAAAATGAAAATTTCTTCAAGAACGTGTTGCATGTGCGTCATGGGTATTGGTTAACAATACACAAATTAGTTGTATATGACAGGTCTATTAACTATTGATCCATGGCAACGGAAGTAAGATGGGTACAATCAAATGCACGATCGAGCAAATGTTGAAGGGATGTAAATGAGTTTCAAGTTCCGGAACAAGTTTAGAGTCAACTATTAAAAGCCATAAACGAGTTTGGGAGTTAAAGTTAGAAAATTCATTCTCAAATCCGATATGTATAAATTGCTAAAATTGATTATATAACCCTCAAATTTTATTTTAGTTGTTTCATAAAATCCATGCAGAATCGATATAATGAGTAATGTATTAAATCTTGTGAAATGTTACTACATTTCGTTTTCACATGTATATTTTACATCTTATTCTTGTCCAAGCAATTCACTATTAATATGGGATCCTTCTGATATTGCACGAAAAAGGCACACGAGCGGTTTGTCCTCTACATAGGTGGAAATAAAAAACCCTCCTAGTGACAGAATGAAAAGGACTAAAAATTCATTTCCAATCTTGTTATGATTCTCGCATAAAGTGAAAACAAATTATATGATTTGAGTAAGAAATTAATTGCATGAATAGAACCTGAACTCGATGGATTTATGTGGTTGAATTGTGCATTTACTCTACCGGAGAGATCAATGAGAGGGTTCCACTATGATCAGGATTGTCCGATCACACTTGCTTATAAGTGTTTCAAATTCCTAAATTAAACCGAGCCCATGAGAATCAAAAGCATAAATAATTGGATGTAAAAAAACGCGGGGCCCTTCTCCATTGTCAACACACACCTCGTGTTCAATAAGGAAAGAAGTATTGTGCGATATTAATCTATTCTTGCATCACCTGAGATTCTGTTGACAAGAGTCCAATTTGGATTCTCCTAAAGGTACATTTCCAATCGATTGAGATTAATGTCAAGTCATAATCAACAAATCTCCACCTTATGAAAAATCCAACATCTTCCTCATAATCCATCATCTCTTAAGAGTCCACCCAGGCTCGTCACCCATTGTAAACACTGATCATATTTGAACATTTATGGAATTTAATTAAGGAATATGCTTTGTTCACATACCCGTGGAATATCTTTCATATACACTTTCTCAATAGGTGTTATTCTGTGTGACACGATATCAAGTATGAAGTGATACCCTACATCAATTTGTTTAGTGTGCTCATTAAACACCTGCACTTTAGTGAACTTTATTATACTTTGATTGGCGCAATAAACAAGCTTCTTCTAATGCAATCCCAAATCACTAAGCAAACTTCTGAGCTTCATTTATTGTCTCAATTGATGCAATATCTTTTGCTTCAGTTGTCGATAAAGCAACTATTAGTCATAATAAGCTCGTCAACATAGATTTGATCTTCAACAACGAAAAGAAATGTTATCGGAAATTAATTTTTCTTTATGCCCCATCCATGATCCTATGAGCAAAAGTCCAATTTGGACTTTCCTAATAGGATCTAGGTTTCTTTGCAATTCAACTATGTCTCAGATTTTAAATCAATCGGGATTAATTTCAAGTCGTAATCAGTAAATCCAAAGAATATTATTGCCAAGCGTGTCATTGTACATCACTAACCCTATCCCGGTCTCTCTTCTGCTTTGCAGAAGGTAACGTTATAGTCCTTTGTACAATACATGACATATGATATAAACATCGTGTAGCGTCTTGATTTTTTTTACTTTTTCTTTTCACATTTGATAATCCCATGACCATTACGCAAACCTTAATGAACAAATTATTATGGAAACCTAATCAACTTTAGGAATCACAAACCCGAGTTTTCCTAATGTTCTCAACAAGATAATTTGTGCACTCTTATTAACACAGCATCGTTGACTTATACTCACTATGACCAAACTCATTATGAACTTGGATATTTCTTGATGTGAGTTCCAGGTGTTTATCAATTTAATCTTTTCGAGTATCTAAGACGAGTTCTAAATTCCCAAGATGAGTTTCGGGTGTTTATCATTAGTGTAATTTCACCATGACATCATGTTCCGGTGAGAAACTTACATAAATTAAGCTCGTGAGTTGTGAATTATGCCGAATCGTATCTGCAATAATCATTATACTTATAATTCTAAATCACTGTAGAAAATATCAAATAGGCAAATTTGTGTACCTATATAGTTCAGGGTTCACATGTACCTCAAACTTTTTGGTGGCCCAACGTTCACATCACATCTCTGCTTATATACCTCTAGGGTAATAATTTTTGCCGAGGAGAACTTAGTGGTCAAAGTTTGACTGCACTTATAAAGCTGGGGAAAGGCATGTGATAGCCAATAATTTACCAACACCGCCCTCGGAAATAAATCACCCATTTTTTTTCAGAACATGCACGAAAAGACTTGTTCAATTTTTATTTTGCGTTGCTTACCACCATTATGTAGTTAATTAGTGGGGTGGGGTAGAGAGATTAGGGCGATGAAGACAAGGATTGCGTTTTATCGAGCTCGTGCGTATAAATAACGATATCTGCGATTTCTGTGTAAAGCGTTGTGGCAATACAAGGGAACAAAGCGCCTCCTCCTCTCACCTTTTTGTTTTGTCTTTCTTTGTTTTGTCTTAGGGTTTTCGTTGGAAGATGATTCGCAGGACACCTGTTAAGTCACTCGATTAAGAAAATGTGTCTTATCAATCGGTAATCTCATGACACTCCTTAATCATACCTGGGGGTGTTTTTTTTTTTTTTTGGTAAGGATCATACCTTGGGGTGTTGGTTTCATGAAACTCAAGATTTGGTAAACATTTTTCGAAAAATAATTAGTTATATTGCCTAGAAAAATTAGTCAGCAAAAAATATTTTTATTATCAACAACAAACTATGATTAATTATTTTGTGGGTGCTGAATATACTTTTCATTTATTCATTTTTATAAGTAATACAATTGATCATTTTCTGGAAAATATTATTCGAATTTTGAGTTTTTCGTGAAACAAAGGTACCCTTAATAAGAAAATCTTTTGAATTTCCAATGCACTAATTAGGGATAACCAAAAAGAGAACAGCGCATTTGAAATAGTAATTTTAAAAAAAATTAAACCCTAGACCTAGAGAAATATGTTATGCCATAACTAAATTTCTAGTAAGGCTAATTTCAATTTGCAAAATACTAATGAGACATTACAAAAGAATAGCTATTGTGTTGAAAATACTACAATAGAACTTGCTAAGGGGGCGTATTGTCCATAAAGTCCTAACTCCTAAGTTGATTGTACAACGGACAAGTCGGCCCTAAACCTTTTAATTGTGCTAATTTAGTCTTAATCTTTATGATAATTTGCTAATTTAACCTAAACCTTTCAATTTTTTCAATTTAGTCCGAAAAATTTTGATAATTTTCCAATTTGGTCATAAACCTTTTGTCGATTTGTTAATATAGTCCTTCTGGCCAATTATTTAAATAATAGGTTTAAGACTAAATTGACAAATCGACAAAAGTTATTGGTAAAACCGAAAGGTTTAGGACTAAATTGGACATTGTATAATAGGTTTATGACTTTTTGGAAAATTATCCCCTTGCTAAGCATACCTTTAATATAAATGGTTAAATTCTCGAAACACCAATTACACACTCCGAGAGCATAAGTAATTCGTGGATGGCTGAAATTTTTCATTATTCAACTACTTAATAAGTATCTCTAGGACATTTTATACCTAATATATATTTTCATTTGGTAATTTAACAAATGCCCGGATCACTTGATAAGCGAATTCTAAAAAAGGAAAAAAAAAAAAAACTCAATTGACTAAACTTTTTCTGTAACCTGTCCAATCACTATTTTGAAAATTGAAACTCCTTTTGTCGAGTAACTTAATCAAAACCATTTCGTCATGGTCGAACAAATTCATTGAGACACTAATTAAACTTTTAACCTTTTTGCATATAAGTAATACTGAAATTCGATTATAGAGAATAACTCTGTACGAACCAGCAAAGAGCCAGAAAGATTTTCTTTTCTCAAACTAATCTTAAATTTAAAAAATGAAATTAAAAAGAAGAAGAAGGAAGAAACCTCAAATCCTACGGCCGGCAATCCCGGCTATTGACAGTGATTGGACCTGAACGGCTGCAAGTCGGTCCTATTTATTAATTTCCGCGATAATAAATCCCTACTTTCTCCATATTTACCATTTTCCTTTTTATTTCGGTCCGGAGATTAACTTTTTCACAACATTGATGATTTGGGTGCAATATGGTAATTTTGTCCTCGCGGGAATGTTATTGTGTCGTGTCAGATAAGTCATTTTCTCTTCACGTCAATCCCCAAAATTTCGCAATCGTTTGTTTCCACTTGGGTATATAACACAAAAGTTACTTAATTTATTTCCCCCTTAATATCGAAAAAATAATGTCACATATGCTTGGATGTTGCGGAATTTTCGAGAGCTTGGGATTTTAAAACTTGTCAAAAGTACACTAATCGAGAAATTTGGGTTAAATAGAAATGAGAATAAAAAACTCAATCCAAAAGAGTTTTTAGTAGAAAAGTCTTTTTATTCATTCTCAACTCCTAATCAGATCATTTTTCTCTTCAATCCTTTCTCTTGAAATCAATGCCCTTAAACTTACTTATAATAGCACTCATTCGTGATGTGACTGCACAATGCACTTAAAAAAGATCAGTCGTTTTCATTTAGTTTGAATTTTGACTATTAAACAAGACCCATCACAGCATAGGTTTGCTAGTATGATTGATCATGTTATCTAGTTCCACCAATATCTTTGTGATGATACAAACCAAAGGAAAAGCACTTGCACGCCATTATTCAGTAGATAGGCCGAGGAAAGTGGAATGACGCAAATGCCAAGCGCCTCGCACAAGGGATCAAACGAGGGAAGAGAGCCGATCTCGATTCTCCACACCATGCTGAGAGAAGTGAAGAAACCTCAGTTGGTAACAGATCTGTGTATCTAAAAATGTTAACAATCTCAGATTCAGACTTCGCCAATATAGCTCAATCGAATTGATTTGCAGTTCTCAACACATGAAGCTTTAATTGATGGAATCTGTGACCACGCTATCTAGTTCATGATGCAATGGAAAAGAAGGTAGGTAGGCATGTGGCATTGGGGATGCAAACCCTAATTAAGCCATTAATGAATGATCTATACTGTTTGAATCGAGGGTTTATATATGCAACGATGTAGCATGGTCCTATCGCATGCAATTTTCTCTCGATTGGCACAACTTTTATTGTTTTTTGGTGGCTAGAAAAGGATGTATGAAGTCAGATTAAAACATTCTTTTGAGGAAGAAGCATGGACAAAAGGACAATTATCTTTCATCCGATGGGAGTTAAATTGATGAAAATATGCGGTAAAACCTAACGTAATTGAGATTGCGCTGAATTTCCGGTCATTTTGTAATGTGCGAGCAAGATTTTTTTTCTTTCTTTTTTAATGATGAAATGAGATATCAAATTTTCAGCTCAACCAATTCCTATGAATATACATAAAGTGTCCCAACTGACGCCTATGACCCAAGTGCATCAGGCTGCCCTCTAGAATCTCTCCAATTAATTTATTGGTTTGTTGAAATGCCAATCAGATGATAAAATTTACTGTTGTTATCTCAATAAGTGGAACGGAAAAAGCCCTGAAAGTCAATCTGCTCTAAATGTTGCCAATGCACATTACAACTTACCACCCTTAAAGTCAATCAACTCTTCATCACCTTCCCATATCTATTGATCAGGCTCGAAAGTTCAACTTTTTTTTTGTCAAACCTAAACATTTTTTTTTGGTAAAGATGTCAAACCTAAACATCTCATAGTGTATGGAACCCTTATTTTTCAGAGACCTATCATGAACACTCCAATCACAAATCTCTCATATTGCACGGCTTTCAAATACCAAACTTCATTAGCTAAATGGTATGCTAAATACTAGGAATCTCCCTTGAGCCAAAACACAAGAAGTGATAAAATAATATTAACCCGTGAAGCCGATCAACTTCGGTTATTACAAGTGAAACACAAAAAGCGAAATCGGTCGAGTTAAACATATTCCCATAAAAAGGGTGACTCCGATATCATGTAAGTACATCTCTCACCCACAAAATTTGAAATTCTTGACTGATGAATTCACATCTTAAGTTAATCACAATTTGAACCAAAAAAAAAGTTAATCACAATTCTGCTCCCTCTCTGAATATTTTTGGGTGGTGGGGCTGCTGCGGCAGGGTTCGGCCTGGCCATGCAAGCTGGGGGGAGTGGGGGGAAGGAATTTGGGACGAACGCAGGCGACCGTGTCCCAGTCTGGATGGACGTGTGGGGAGGAGGGTCAGTCTGCGTCCGCACAATAATTGAGTGAATGTTGTCAGGGCAGCAAGCGAGTGCAGTCAGTCTGTGGGGGGGGATGACCTCGAGCCCTGTAATTGTTCCCCTCCGGCCTTTGACTCTTCTCTTTTGCAGCTTTTCGGGGGCGTCCTCAGAGTCAGCTTTCTTGTCTCCTTCTTTTGCGCCCCGATTCGAAAATTTCTTAATCCACGCTGGATCTCGGCTCCTGTTTCGGAAAGGAAACCTCGGTATGTACTTAAGTAATCGACTCGCTAGCGAGACCGATGGTCCAATCTGTCTAGATTATCGTCTGTTCTCTCCAGCGGTACTAGAAACCAAAGCATGGATTCATCGTCCTTAGAACTTGGCTTGCATGTTGATCAAGTGGTCCAGCTCAAGCTCCGAAGCATCGTAGTATTAATAGCTCGGCATAAAGATCGGACGAATTGGGACGATGAGGTGAGACTGGAGGCTGGTACGGAGAAATTTTTTTAGGCAATTTCGGAGCTCGACCGTCTAATATTCTATTCGATGTTTCATTGAACATCTTGCTTGTGTTGTATACTTTTAAAAAGGAAAGCGTCTAATAACTCTTGGAGAAAGAGTGATTTGTTTGTCAACTTGTGAATGTTAATACCTCGGGAGTTGAAATATCTCAACAATGTAAAATTTTAGAAGAAAAGTCGTTTTGATACCACACGCTTTGCCTAATCCAAATAGTCTGTCTCCAACTTATTTAGCATGCTTAAATGATTGGTAGATCAATGCGAATTACAATACAGCCACCATATTTTGAGATTTATTCACTTCACATTGATTCAATCACATTTCAAACGATAAATTTATCAATTTCAGCATAATATATTAAACGAAGTATATTTTTTCAAAACCTAAGTTATTCTACTGCAATTAAACACGGATTTGTCCCATGGAATCAGTGCTTTTCATTCTTCATTAACCTAAATCGGTATTCTAAGAGTTGCAACTAACCAATTTGTACAACTAAATGTCCATTCGACTTTCTACTGAAATATTCAACCTGCCCAATCGACTTTCTTTTTTTGTAATCTTGCACAGCCGAGCATCAAATACCAAATAGGATTCGATTTTGGGTAATGATCTCCGAAAACAACGTTTCGAACATGTTCTTTGACACTTCTATCGGATCTTCGTCTTGCATTGGCCCAATAATAAAGCCTAAGACGATGAATAACAAGAGAAAGAAAACATTAAAAATCGTGTCACTGTCAACCGGACGGATCGTGAGGCGAGGGGCGTGCGGTGTTGAGATTCATGGTCACAGCTACGCACACGCATGTGAATCGATGATGGCGACAGCATCGTACAGAGTCAATAAAATACGCACGAAAAAGGGAAATAAAAGATTCTTAATAAGATGGCACTCTCAAAAACACTCCTTAATCATTATTTGATTAAAAAAATCCATTTTCATTTTCAATATAACTAACGGTCACGCACAAACACGAGGGAGAGATTGCGCCGCGGAGACGATGATTTTTTGCGATTTATTTATTCATATGTCGACTAAATCCCGTCGTCGAAATCCAGGTGCAAACAAAAACCAGGGCATGGCCCTTCTTCGCCATTCGTTCCCGTTCCTCCTCGCGCGTTTGGATTCGACCCTTTGTTCTGACGACGCCCGTGACTCCTCTCCAGTCACTCGCCTAGAAGAGAAGAATGTGGAGAGATCATTTCGAGCTTGTTTTGTGGGAGAGATCACATGCGTATTTTTGGGTCCACCTACCTTTTTTTTCTTTTCCCTACCCCCCCCCTCGCGTGGGATTTTCGTGAACCCAAACGTTTGGCTCCTTTCTAAGGTACGGAGCGAAGAGGTTGACGAGATCGTTTTTGTCTCTTTTTATGCTCTATGAAGCTCTCTCTATGAAACGCCTTGCGATCGTAAACCCCTTTAAACCGGTTAAGTCCAGGCATTCGGCCGGCCTTGACTTGCAATAGTTTGCGCGTAATTGATGGGAAGAGATCGTTTTGTTTCAGGTGGTGACCGTGGTTAGGTGGTTTTTCTCCCACTGCTCCGCATGCATCGGTTTTTCGATCTGTCTTGGCCAACATGGTTTGTTGTTTATATCGTGCCTATTCGGCATGATCAAAGACAAGAAATTGCGCCCAGGAAGAACCGAATTCAAGGTTTCTCTTTTTTCAAGAGTTAATGAGGTTTTAATTTGGCCAATTCTCACCTGAGCTTAAGGTAAACTTATAATTTTTCATGTCAACAAGAAGATGAAAATATTATGTTTTTTCTTTTCAAAAAATTTTAAGCTTTTGTCACAGACACATTAATGAGAATTTTGTGAAGGGAAAGGAATGAAAATCGGAAACCAATGGTTCGTAATAAAATATTCGCATTGTCCAAAGACGAAGGGACAACAACATATGGGGTGCAAAATTGCGGCTATGTTCCCCAAATTCCCGAATCGAAACTTTAGTCTAATGATGGCCTTGTCGTCCGATCGTGATCACAAACTTTTGGCTTCAAGTTTGACATCCTTTTAGAACTGCTTATAATAATAATAATAATAATAATAATAATAATAATAATAATAATAATAATAATAATAGCAAAAACCTAAGCTATTTAGTGGCAATGGACACATATGAAATCCATAGAAGCCATAGAGACAAACCACAAATCAAATGTCATCATGGACCCACAAATCAAACGTTTAGGTCTCGATCACTCGTTTTAGATATATACTCACAAATCGGATTTTATAAACAGACATCAAATCATCTATAGCTATATATGAACACTCGAAAGGCCTTGTAATTATATCTAGATGGATGATATGATTTCCAATTGCATCGCGTTAAGCGTGTGATCTGTTGAAGACATGTCTCGAGTCTGAACCTAAAAATGGAACTTTCCTATTTGACAAGGCTTCCAGAAAGAGATTTCCTATATTGGATTAATCTCTTATCTATATGTGAGAAATGTTTTCTCTGTGAAAAGTATCGAAGAGATGTCTTTTTTGTGAAGTACATCCCCCGTTGTTTGAAATAAAATAAAAAAGATTTAAGATTTTTATGTAATTCATTTATGAGATTGAGAGATTATTTACTTTGGTGTTAGGAAATAAATGTTTGAGTGACTTCAACATAGTTGTAATCCCCATCCCCACCCTTGATTTATAGTAAAATTTTGCGTTACTCTGCCTATAGACGTAAGTCACAACCTAACCACCTAAATAAGGTGTCCCCATTTTATTTCTTATTGTGTTAATTTTAATGTTTGATCGCGTGCTTCCCACATTGTGATCGATACATAAATACTTTCTGCACGTTTTGATGAATTATATCTTCGTTACCTTAACTTAGCAAGAGGCCAATGGCGGACCAATCAACTATGGTTCGGTGGGGACAAATGGATCTCGAGATCTAAGATATCATGCTTCCTTTTTGGCATTTTTTGTTATAAGGAAAGGGACCCGAGAACAAGTCAAATATGATATCGGGACCGCAATTGATATAACGTTCGGTAGCAGGAGAAATCTTCTCATTGAGTTTATCATACACAGATAGAGAAAACCAGTGTAATCAACATCTAGGGGATAAAATTATTAGTTAGGGCGTTCATTGCATTTAAAGAAAATTTTGGCACAAAATTTCAAGGTCCAAACCCATAAGGTCACAAGCTAAACCGAATCGAGCCAATGCCAATGCTAAAGATCCGCTTGAATAATCCAATTTGGCACATTTTATAGGGAGATAATCCAATTTGGTTTTCAATATTTGAAATTTAACAATGATAACAAATTCAATATTATTGTTAGAAAGTTTAATACAAAAGCTTATTAAAATTTGGCAACATCTAATTATAATGACATGTTAGAAAATCGCTACAAAATATTGGTGAAGAGGATGCAACGGAGGCAAAATAGCTAGGATTTTGAATTTGCTTTGATTGGACGAGGCGAAGCCCAGAACAACCGTTTGCACCGGGTCTCGACTCCTGGTGGCCAGCGGTGCACCGACCTTAACCGTGACATTGTCACGTCATGCTTCTTGCTGGGCCCATTGAAACCCCTTTCCCTTTTAAGACAGAAGCCACATAAAAGTATATGTCCTGTCACCGACACGATCGATCCATCAGCCTGAACCACAAACGTTGCCACGACTCACTTCCACAGTTTATACCCCCTTCATGTTCCTTATCATCTCAATTGGACGCTTATAGTGATATCATCACGCTTTTTGGGCTCGACCCGGTTAAAACCGCTTGATCGAATGCAACCTCACCGCCCAGAAATTTAGTAAAGCGCCACGAATGACACCAAAACCAATTGACTGTGCAATTATAAGACCCGACGCTGCAAGTTCAGCAACGTTAGCCTCCTGTGTGAGGACCTGGCAGGTCCATCCCAGAAAGCTGAGGACGTTAAACATGTTGATCGCTAGGAATTAGCGCACCCAGTATTAGTAGGATAAAATATGCCGCACGATGCTTTCGCATTGCTTAAAAATCAGATCAACTTGATGGAGCTTAATTCCCAGGTAGAAAGAAGAATTATTCTGCCAAGCCTCAACTATTGTTCTTGTGGACAAATCATATGTTTCCCGCCCAGAGTACAAAGCAACTGACAATACAAGCTCAAGCACTGGATTGAGACTCAGAGAGAGTGAGAGCAATCAGTTGTTGAGAGCAGAGTTCATAAAGCCAATCATGTTTGTCATATCAAGTTGCTTTCATTCATAAAGGAGTACCTTCAGCCTAGTAAGGCATGCAGGAATCAATAGCACTCACTCAGCTAATGCCAGAAAGCTGTATCTCTGCACTACTCAAAAGCCAACCACCCTATCTAACAAAATAAGATGTCAAAATGTACAAAGATGAGTCATATCCTTCTACTTCTAAGTTCCTGGTACCTCATCGACTACTGGCAAGGAGCTTCTGCAACTGACCACTCCTCACGGCGGCACTGAGATCTGATATTTAAAGACACAGCAAGATATAAACTTAGTAAACTTGGAGAAAGATCCCCGATGTTTCTGGCAAAAATCACCCTAAGACTATCACTTTGACAGATTGAAGCAGAGCAAAGGAGGAAAATAAAATAGAAAAGAGTCAAGGATGTACTACCATCAGAGCCACCGACATGCTTGCCATTCACAAATACTTGCGGGACAGTGCGTCGACCAGTGAGATCTAAAAGAACATTTTGAATTCGAGCGCCATCATCTGCATGACATTACAAGCAGAGTAATTACCTTCCATACCAAAGAGAAAAGATGAAAAAAGTGAGTACTAGTTTTACTAGTGAGCTCCAAAGAAGAGCATCATTGAATAGAAACTTTTGTAACAGTTTCCACGCATCATCTGAAATATCTTTAAATAAAAGGAAACGAGCAAATACCTCTAA
Source organism: Eucalyptus guilfoylei (assembly GCA_016097605.1). Classification (NCBI taxonomy): domain Eukaryota; kingdom Viridiplantae; phylum Streptophyta; class Magnoliopsida; order Myrtales; family Myrtaceae; genus Eucalyptus; species Eucalyptus guilfoylei. The sequence goes on from CM027869.1 coordinate 30,370,977, forward strand.
GATCAAGTTCGACAACATACGGTTGTTCATGCAGCTCACTGAAAATGCGCTTGGCACGTAAGCAGTACCTAGCAGCCAGAAAAGGTAAGAGTCTTTCGTGTTATTATCAAGAGAGGACACAGGGCCAATGATTACGTAGGGGCAGCAAGTGAGATGAAGCTTGCTTTCCAAACCCAGACCAGTATAGAGAGAGAGAGAGAGAGAGATGGAAAATATTTAAACAAATAAAAAGAAAAAAAAGAAAGCAACTTTCAGCAGGTTATTAATTTAATATACTTGTGGAATACACACTGTTCATGTTTGTGCCAAAAATAGATCAATGTGCAATGCAGAGAATTTTCGCAGGCAGCAAACTCGTTTGGCTACACCCATTTAGTAAAAGACACAACATGCAATACTGAATGGCATGCTCATGATTACACTCGGCTAGAAGGTCAACTAGTTCAGCATAGTGATAACTGATCCTCTTGCTGTAAATCTTCAACCCATCAATCATAGTCGGAAGTTGAAACAACAGAAACGTGAAGAATTTCAGCCAACGAACGCCAGCAACTGCCAGACTGATGAGGCCTCCAACTATAGAGGCGTAGACGCATCATAAGATGCCGTAAGTTTGACATTCCTGGTGCTATAAATATTAATCTTGATAGTCCAAAACTTAAGTGCTCCAAAATATAAAAATAACCTAAAAGATATGTTTTTCAGGAGTCCAACTATATCATTTCAATGGCTCTGCTCTGTTACTTCTACCAACCTAACAATTCATGTAGATTTCTCAACCAATCTACAAAAGAAGGATTAACAGCTGCCTAAAAAAGCACTTCAATTAAAACAGCAGCCGCTGAAAATTCACGGGCTTTCTAAATAGCTCCCAGCCCAAAATGCCAAAAGCACTACCCCTAAGGAGCACTTCAAAACACGCTCAGACAAAAGATTCGGATTCGAGTTCCCCGAAGAGAAAAAGAGCGCAAAGGGCACCGTAGACGATTTACATTTTCATCCGAGGATCCAGGGCAAAACATCGGCGACGGAGCTATCGTCGCAACTCAAAACTTCGCTGGAAAAACCATTATCACAGCACAAGAAGTCCTCCCAAAACGCTCAAAGCTCTATCGTTATTCGCAAATCCTAAACCTATTCTCAAACGATCTTCGAGACTCGGGACAGACTTCAAACGACAAATTTCAGCGCACGTTCAACGAGTCCGCGGACGGTGGAGGGGAAATGCTAAAAGCATCTTTCAAACATAGGTCCAAATCTCAGGGGAAGCAATCCGATTCCCGGATCGACAAGCTCGGATCGGAAGCAACCCTACCTCCATAGCACGACACAATCGCGGCGTCCTTAGGCTACCGAAGAAGACCAAAAAAAGAAAGAAAACTTTTTGCAGATAAATCCGAGAGAGTTCGTTCACCAATCGAGCTAATCGCGCAGAGAGAGAGAGAGAGAGACACTTACGGGCAGTAGGATTTGGAGAAGATGGCGATCTTGTTGGAGAAGATGACGTTCTGCACGAAGGCCGAGGACGAAGTCGAAGCGGCGGCCTCCTTCGGCGCCGCCGCGAGGGACAGGAGGACCGCCGCCACGAGCCCCGGGAGAAGGAGGCGGCGAGCTGCCCGCCGGTAGCCGCCCATCTCCTCCTCCTTCTTCGTCTTCTTCTTCGCTGAAGCGGGAAGCGGGAGGAGGTTTTGCTCTGCTTTCTTGCGTGAGCTCCGTGGGAACTGCAAGCAAACTGCGAAGTGCGCAGCCACGTCTTGTGGAGAAAAAACCAATCGGGCCCGACTAGCCCGCCCATGGCGCACGGCTTGGGCTTGCTCTTCTGATGGGCGGGCCACTCGTGTCGGGCCGGGTCGAGTCCAGCAACAAATGCTTTGAATTAATTATTTTGTTCTCGGAAACGATTTCTGCAAAAATATGATTTTTTTTTTAATTCCGTTTTCTAGACGAGTTTCTGAGTATTTGAAAATATTTTGTAAATGTCAAAAATTTGTAGTCCCGGAATAGAAATGCATTTTGTAGAACCCTTAAATTATTTTGAGATTTAGAATTTCTTTTAATTTATTATTTTTCTTTTCTTCTTCTCCTTTTTCCTTAGTCTAGTCATTAGCCTCGTCCAAGCGCCAGTAGGCTTGCCCTCGCGAGCCACTTTAAACAAAAAAGTTACCGAACAGATTTATATTTTTTTATTTCAAAAAACAAAAAAATAGAATCAAACAATGCACAAAGATCCTCTATCTTGTGCGATATTATTTTTTTTGTGTTAGAGGAAAATTCCTACTGTTTGATTGATTGAGTGATAAAATGCGAAACTAAGCCTTATGGGTATTAATGATTGAGATGATCGAGGCACCATATAAGAGCACAAATCAAATAGATGATATTTGCTGACCTAACAAGTAACCCTGAGAATAGAAAAGTGAGGGGAAGATCAAATACCTTGCAAATTGAGGCATTGGACGCGGGAAAGATGAGAATTTAGAATTGTGTTAGTAACTCGATGCCGATATCCCCTTAGCCAAACAATACAAATCATCATTTTTAAAAAAATACATTACAAATCATTTTTTTTTTTCACAAAATAAGTAAGCTAATATGCAACAAAAAATGGCACGGATTTGAAGCAGAACAATGGTTTGGATTTCGACTCTACATTGCGTTCTAAAATGCGAAGAACTTGGTAAGAATCTCCGGTGACCGCAACCGCCGGAACAGCAGCAATCTATGAATCGAACTAGGAATCGAATCCAACCGATCCCCCAAAATCAATGTCAAGACGGGTTGGAATTGGATGCAGATGCTTCATCTCTGCGCAGACTATTGTTGTAAGCCTCGAGCTCCTCGTAATACACGTCCCACACGCACCTCACGCACCCGCTGCCGCAGCAATCTCCCGGCGACGGCTTCTCCGGCGGCGGCGGCGGCCCCGGCGCCGGAGCCGACTTCTTCCCGTCCTCCCCCTCCTCCTCCTCCTCCTCCTCCTCCCCCAGCCGCACTCCTCTGTTCGCGCTCGCTTCCGTCGTGAGGCCGGGCGGCCGATCGCTGCTGGTCGCCATCAGATTGCTCGGCGCGCGGCGGGCGAGGATCGTTCTTCCAACTCGGAATCTGCAGTTGCAGATGGCGAAGCGCAGATGAGCGATTGCTCGTCGCATGTTCAGATCGGCTCTCATCGCGGCGCGGTCGCCATGTCCGTGGGGTAGCGGCCGACGGTTGGCTGGTCGCGGCGGCGCGTGGATGGGTCCGGTCGGAAGGCGAGGCTCGGCGTGGAACCGGAGAGATGTTTCCATGCAATCGACGGCTCTGCAGTAGTTGGGAGGTTTCTTCTCTCTCTCTCTCTCTCATCTCGCGAAGAAAGGGGTGAACGATGGAGACACGTGGAGCGGTCCTATTGGGTGGCCTCGTGGGCCGGTCAATGGACCGGCTTACCTTCTGGTTCTAGGGGTTAACCGGTTTAATTGGTAGACAACCGAGTCAAAGAGAAAAACCCGGTCCGTTCAACGCACATTTGCTAATGTAATTAAATAAAGAGCAGAGAAGGTCTATTTATTTTTTAATAATCTTAGATATGAAAATAATCATATTATAGTTTATAGGTCCAGCAAAGCAATGAATGGAAATCGGCAATGTCATTTAGTAAATCGATTAATATGCCTGGCATTATTTAAGCTAGCATTACTTAAGTTGTAAACTAATTAACGAATCCACACTTATATAAAGTGATTTTCACTTTTTACCTTCTTCAAATCATGAAGGCGCATAAGAGCGATAATTCGGTGAGTCAAGGACGAGCTTTAAGTTTGGACCTAAATTTTTGCCCTAACTTGCCCACCATAAAATTCTCCTACACAAAATCTCTGTGTCAAATTGAATTTTCTTACTTGATGCTCATGGCCAAGCTAGCGTGAAAAATCGGTTGATTCTTGTGGCTTGAGCAAGCTCGAAGGTCATCACGTCATAATCAAATCTAGCCGAATATTTTGACTTCTTTTAATTTTTAAGTTCCTTCATAATTTCAATACATATAGATGTGAACATTTAGATTAACATATGCATGATTTTTTTGAAAAATCCAAATAATATCTTCCTTTTTTGGTAGGAGAGTAAATTTCTTTCTACTTTTGAGAAGTCTAAACAAAAATATAAGCAAGAGTATTTGTTAGTGCATGTTTGGATTGAATTTTTTTTTTTTTTTACTTTTTTCTTAATCTAATTGTGTCAACACGTAGGTGTACATATTTTTTTTTTATAAGTTTGGGAAATTCGATAATAATTTTACGAGTAAATTAGAATTTTACTAAAATCAAGATATACACGAGAAAATAGAATACGACTCCTCCTAAATTCTAAAATTCAAAAGGGGGAAAGCGAAGCCTCTCATCTCTCTCTTCTAAACCCCCGCCTCCGCCTCCGCACAGCACAGTCGGACTCTCGTCGCCGCCGCCCCCGCCGCCGCCGCCGCCGCCGCTCCTCTCTCGGTCTCCGACTTCCGGCTCGCGCCCAGGGCAGTCCAGAGCAGCCGCCCCCGTCTCCGCCCCTCTCTCTCTCGACTCTTTGCGGCTCGCCCGACTCCGTCTCCGCCGCCGGTCTCTGCCGTCGCGGCGCGTAAGGTCGCCCGTTCGCCCCCGAACTCCGGGCGATGCGTTAGAAATGGGTTCAATTTCATACGGGGTTCGAATCGGGAGCGAGATGGCGGCGGTCGCTTCGGCCCCCAGTTGGATACCTGAGGACGATCTGCTGTTGAAGAAAGCTGTTGAGGTAAAATTGTCGCGCTCCCCCTCTCAATTGGTCGTTTTCTTTTTTGCCCTTTTCAAGTCTCGACACGCGATAGCGAATGGTGTCTCCTCTTTCCTTTTAGCGGTGAATTCATGGATGAAAGCCCGGGCTTTTGATTGTTTCATCGGTTAGACAAGCATGGGCAAGGGTCAGGTTGAGCTTATTTGCAATTCAAGCGAGTTAGGCATTAGTTTTGTGGGATGGCAAGGCTCGGCGACTTGCGTCGGAGTTTGCTATTAGTTTTCCCTTTTTCCCTGTGAAATGTGGTGTGGCTGAGGATTATGAATAATGGGGCAGTTCGGATTGTATACGCGTTGATTGTTGCTTGGTGAGAAAGTTTTATGTAGATGGTATCGGGTTGGGAACTTGATAGGTGGTGATCGCGCATTAATTCATCGAGCATGTGAGATCGCACATGCTTTCTTTAAAATGGATATGCTTATCCACGGCCTTTTAACTATTTCCATGTATGTGCAGTCGGGCGCTTCTCTGGAAGCACTAGCTAAAGGAGCTGTACGGTTTTCCCAAAAGTTTACAGTTGGAGAAATCAGAGAGCGGTGGCATTCGCTTCTTTATGATCCTTCCATTTCTGCAGAAGCTTCTGCTCGAATGATTGAGTGCGAAACTTCAGCTAAAAAATCGGGGAGTTGTAAAGAAAATTCAGAAACTTTAGGGAAAAGAAAAGCCGAGAGCATTCGAAAAATGTATTATGCTATGCGGAAGAGGATTTCCAGCCAGTCTGTAAATTCTATTTTCTCCGACGAACATGATGTGAATGGATACTTTGGTGACCAGGACCCTAATGCAAATGTTTTGAATCCTGGATTGGTCATGGATCCTGTTGCTGCTAAAGAAAATAGTGAACAAGGAGGGTACTTGAGAAATGATTACTGTAACAAGTTTGACGAAAAGGTCCCTGTATTCCCAGTTGAGCAACTAGTGAGAAAGGATGCTGAAAGTTCTGATGGTCGTCATGAAGATACCCTAAGTATGCATGTGGATAATACTCATCCAAAGGATTGTGCTGTTATCGAGGGCATGGAGCCAGGACTCACGCTTCCAGATGCTGGCGCGTCCAACCACTCGATAGAACTCTCATCTCCTCATTCTAGGTTGCCTATGTGGAAGACGAACGAAGATGTGGCAGCACCTGCAATATTAATGAATGATAAGTATTCACCTACAATAGTGATGGAACTCTGTCATGACAACAGCTTTGAGAAAATTATGTCGGATGAAAATGCATATTTTTCCAGCATTTCCAGCATATGGAACTTGGACGATGACCTGATAATGGACGTTGATGAGAAAGGTCCAACAGATAAGGTTTGTAACGAGGGTGCTATATCACCAGTGTGGGATTACGTGCCCAGCAGTGATAAGGATGATACATCTCTTCCTTGTCAAACTCAAACACTGAATTCAAACCTGGCTAGCAGTCAAGATGCAAACTTCCCACCAATGTCAGATATCCGAGTTGATAAGTTAGATGTCGATCTTGGATACCAGCATGGTAGTGCAGACATTGATAAGCTGTCATCAACAGCGGCACCAGATCCTCATCTTCCTGGAGACATTAGTGTGGAATTTATGGTATGCACATTGAATATGGAAGACCCAGAGATTCCGTGCAACGATGATTTTATCCCATCTACATCGTATCATAGCCATAAAGCACGCAGTGGCCTCTCTTTATCATCTACTAACCGAGGAAACAGAGAACAAGGACGAAGCTTCTTAAAGAAAGAAAAGAATCACACACAATCTTCTGAGCCCTGTCAGATAATTGGGCTGCAGGCATCGTCAAATTTCGGTCCAAAATATCCCCTTGTTAGTTCTGGGGTAAAATGCGAAATTGCAGGCAGTAACTATCTTAATTCTGTCTCCAGGCAGGCCCTCAGTGCCCATTTAGACCAGAGTCCATGCATGACAGCATCTGGACCCCTCCATATTAATGGAGAAGCAATGACCAAACTAGAGTCCTCTGATATATGCAATGCTACGACTTTTCCTTTAGATGCTGAAGCAGGACCTACAAGGGATGATTTTCAGGAACCACAAGGAAGTCCCTCTATTGTGGATCCAGAAGAGTCTGAAAGTGGAGATGATGTTCCTTGTTTTTCTGATATTGAAGCCATGGTAGATTTCTATGGTTGATTCTTTTTTTTCTTTTTTTTGGGAAAAATGAAGAAACTTTGCTAGTACTACCTTGTATCTCTTCTGAACTTACCCTGATTCTTCCAGATACTCGACATGGATTTATGTCCCAACGACTGGGATACCTATGTTGGTAGAGAAGGTACTTCTTCATCAGAGTTAACTGCCTGCTGTTCAAATTCCTCTTCATTTGATGACCTTTTCCATATTCACTAATGAACCTAGAATTAGCAATTGCAATAATTCCTTCAATTTTCCAAAATACCAACATTCCACTGTTGCCTATGGAGTTGACAGTAGTAAGGCGGAGCGTCAAATATTCAGTATAATGATGATAATCTATATTGGATATAAATTAATTGTGTTTTCTTTTCTCTCTAGTTTCTAGGTACTCACATGAGGACGCCATGAGGGCAATTGTTAGATTGGAACAATGCGTTCAATCTTCTATACGGAGAGCCATTGCTTCTCGAGGTGCCCTTGCAGTATTATGTGGGCGCTACTTGAAGCATTACATTAGAAAACCTGAGGTATATAATTCTGAGTCACTTAATAAATGTCAAGGTTCCTTATTTAATATTTGCAAAGCCTAATTTAATTGCTTAATACGAAGAGTCAAGGAATATCTCTCGTCAATGCCTGCGTTTCTTTTGGCCAATTTTGGATGCCAGTATCATATTCTCAATAAATTCACTTGTAGTGAGAGTTGTTTGAAAATAAGCTAGTTTTTTGCACAGGAAACTTGAATTACTACTTTGGTACTAGTATATGCTAAAATAGATTGATTTTGGTTTGTTGCTCGCCGACTGCTTTTTATAGAAGGAAATATCTTTGAATTGCTGCTTTGATAAGTGTACATGCTCAAATATATTGATTTTGGTTTGTTGCGCGTTGTGCCTGCATTAGATAATCTGCAATTTGTCTGGGCTCTGATATTCTCTTTCGATACATGATACTTATTCATTGTTTTCAAGTTCTTGTGTTGATAACACATGGAATACTGATTGCCTCCACTAACGATGTTCCTGTGGTTTATTTACATTGAAAAGTCAAGAAATCGATGTTCTTGGAGAACAGAAGAAGTCGAATGCCAAAATGATGTAGTTTTGCTTCCTATCATATGTGATATATCCTGTTTTAGCTGTTCCACTTTATACGTAAGCCTGATCTTATGATGTTATAGAGCTAAATGTATTTTATAAAGAGGCTGTATGTCGGTACCCATATATTGGACCTGCTGCTGATACTATGCGTCTTTGCTGGCCTGTGAAAAGTTAGGTTTGGTACTTGCTTTGGTTTGCTGACATGTGGCTAGCCCTCCCTAAGGATAACTCTGCAATCAATAATGTGATTAGCGGAAATAATTACTCTTGCTGTTTCATGTTGAAGCGATGTCAATGCCAACGACCAGCTTATTTTTGCATTCTCTCCCCTTTTCCCCGGTT